>WOGO01001546.1:0-17850 GCA_015342085.1 Leptinotarsa defecta
AGTAATCCTGCATCACATCGCGTCTTGCGTTCATAAGGTTTGTTTTCGACTATTTTACCTACAGTTGATAAAGGAACTTTGGTCAAATTTGATGTTGCTTGTAATAGTTTTTTTCCCTCGAAAACAAACTTGATATGTAGATTCTTATATACATTGAAACATACTGTCTGTTCAAGTGCATCGAATCTTATTCACTGGTATCTCTTTTTCGCATTGTTCACCATTGTTATTGGAATCATTACACTGTAAAAAGTCTGCGTTGTTATCACACTCGTTATTACTATTAGTACTTGTCCAAGGACGCCACATTTTAAACAAATAACAAAAATTTTAAGTAATTATAAATGCACCAATATCGAATTTAAACACTCAAATCGCGATCAGTTCCTGAACTGAACATTGACGACACAACGGCGGTACTCATCGCTACATTCTATTCATCACCGTAACATGACTTCAAATTTAATTTTATGACTCTTCAGCCAATCATAAAACTCGGTTGGTAAAAATTATCCAATACGCACCGCCAGTTCTTCAATCCACGTAGCGGCATCATTTCTTTGTATTGGTTTTTTTGGCCTTTAAGTTCGCCGATAGCTTTAAGAATTACTATATCAGTTACTTCGACTATACTACCAAGCTTCGTCCCGCTTCCAATTCTTGGCGGCGTACATGTTGAAGCTCACAGTAACAAAAGAATGTCCATTAGTGGCTGAAGAAGAAAGAAGAACTCTAAAGAACTGAATTGCTAATTATTTTGGATAGTTCCTTTTCAAAAAGTGGTGAATTCTGGTTTTCCTATATACACGTCAAAATATAGTTAGTTACAAGTAATTGTCCTCAAGTTGAACTTCGACTTGATATATTTATTTTTGTTCAACTCACGGGTAAAATACATTTCCTCTTTTCGGTAGGTATCATCTGGTATCTCTGGTATCTGTAGAGTAGGGAGGGTGAGTGTAGACTCACAGCACTTAGGCCACATGTGACCCATTGTACATCCTCCCGAGGAGTTGTCCTCCTTGGTCATCGTCCATTCTGTCATTTCCAGGAAAGTGAACAGGTCACTAGGAGACATCTATTTTATATTGGCAGGTGTAGACCAAGACTCGCCGAACACACACTCTCTTTGGCAACCTTGAGGTTTCTCACGGTGGCCTCCGCGAAGGTTTTGGACGATGCAGCGATATTACTGTCGTTGCGCGGCTTCTCCAACCTTCTTGGGGTTCCCTCCATGGAGGTGCACAAGTGAGGAAGCTTTCCTGCAGAGGCAGCCGGTTCCTTGCCTTCATTCAAGGCGGAGCTCATGGCGCCCGCCGCAGGAAGTGCCCTTGCTGTTGGAGGTGATCTGTTATGTCCAGCCTTATTCCAAGCGGTAGATTGGGGTGGACATTTCTGTTCATCCCCAGCCACCGCCTTAGATTGAGGTGAGCAATTCTGGGCAGCCTCGGGATTGATTTTTGTTTTTGTTGTTTCTGTTATTTCATTCATGTGTGTTCCCACGAGTAGCAAGGGAGGAGTTGGCCACCTCTGGCAGAGCCCCGCATTACCAGAGGTAGGCTGATTACAGTGAGGTTTCGCCTAGTTCCCCAAAGGCATCATTCGTGACCAAATATGACCCTGCGGCTATTCAGCTGTCGGCACGATTCCTTACACCTTAGCTTGGGTAGGCTGGTCCACGGTGGCATGTTTTGCAAAGGCTTTTGGTGGGTTTTAGTTCCCCTCACCCTACTTATTTCTGCCACTGACTAGGAGTCCGGCGACCCCGTGCGGAAGGCCACATTGGCTTCCTGGTCAGGGCCTCCAGTTCCCTGGCCTTTCCACTATCCGCCACCTGGGGACGCGCCCGATAGGTAGGTAACCGAGTTGATAAATCATTTCAACACTGGTTTCAGAATTCAAGTGGAAAAAATAAAAAAATTCCTAGAAGTTTAAACAATATACGATGGTTACGCTCCTAACTGATAAGTTTATAAAAACATAGGTCTTAAGTAGTAAGTAACTAAAATTTATTACGAGCTTGATCCATTGAGCTAATCTGTATAATGTTTTGTACATAATGTGTCGTTCTTTATTGGCCTCTTTTTATATTTCGATTAAATATATTTCTGCCATAATCCTGCTATGTGGGTAGAATAAACACTGGAGTTTCGACCTTGACAGTCACCGATGCATCTGCATATATTGACATTCCGAATGAAACGAATAACAGTGCAGTATTTTCTTGTTTTCTTCTCCAACATTTCCGCAAAGTGATAAGATAAGTGAACAAATAAAAAGTACCAGTAGGAAATATACCAGATATGAAAATTTGCAATGACAGTTTTGTAGAACAGCTAGTGGATTGTTTGGGATGAAAAATCAAGGTCAATTTTTAAATTTTCGTGAACTGCAGGCCGGATCTGGGGGGAGTAAGCCGGGGCCTATACCGCGGGCGACAAGTTCAGAGGGAGGCCAAATTCACAGTTTACACACGAATTGACAATTCATTATTTGATTAACTTTGACCTACACTAGGTACGAACATTATTATTTGCGAGGCGCGTAGGCTTAGTTCAAAATACGCGCCTGCTCGTCCACAGGAATCGCGACAGCACGCGTCTGAATACCGTGCGTGCGAAAGGGATGAAAGTATATTTGAAAATATCCTCGTCGATCTCTCTCCACGACAGTGTTTTTGTTTGTGTATTGTTTGTTTTTGTTTACTATTTAGTACCTACTTGCCGATAATATTAGATATTGGACAATGTCGTGGCCAATCTTATGATAATGGTCCAATATGGCCGGCATCTATAAATAAGTACAAGCCAGGATCGCAGAAAAGATGAGCTGGCTGAGTTCGTACCGTGCTTGGCTCACTCCTTAAATCTTGTAGATGTTCATTCTGCCTCATCATGCCAGGAAGCTATTAACCTATTTGGACTGATTCAAAAAAGTATATTGCTTTTTTGTTGGCCCCACTACTAGGTGACACATTTTATAAAAAAATATGTTGAAACAAATTTGAAAGGAAGTAGTCAGACGATAGGGTCGGTGAAACATGTTGCTGTGAATGCCCTATTATATAATTTGTCAGAAATAGTGGAAGTTGCGCAAACTTTTCATGCTCCAGAAACTAAGTACGAGGCAAACCGTCTCTTGACTGATATAAAGAAATTCAAATTTATTCTTAATTCAACTATTTAAGCGAATATTCTCCGCGAAATCAGTCGAGTGAATATAGAAATTCAGAATGAAGATATTATCCTTGTCCGTTCCGTCACACTAAGTTTTAAGTTCGTTAACTATAAGTCTGACAAATGGTTAGATTAACGGAAATGTATAAAATAACAGTTTCACAAACCCGAACACAACAGGAAGTAGCTCGCCTAATTCATGAGAAATTTCCTAATTTACCACCTATATCGCAAGGAACAATAAGCAAAATAGAGAAGCAGTTTCGCGAGCTTGGTCATTTGGGGCAGATAGAAAAGCAGCTACCAATGCAATGAGTGATGAACTCAAATTAGATGTAATGCTGGAATTTGAGTTAAACCCACACCATTCGAGTAGACAGGCATCCACTACATTGAATGTTAGCCATACATGGATAGTAAACATATTAAAAGAAAATAAAACGCATCCCTATAAAATGATACCTACTCAGGAGCTCACGGAACACGATTTTGATGGAGGAACTTATTTTTGTGAGCAAATGATGGACATGTTGGATAACAATATAATCCAGTTAGAACACGTAATGTTTTCTGATGAGTGTATTTTGTCTCTTACCGGATGAAAACACACGCAATATCCTCGAAAGGTAAATTTTTGGGCAGGGATTGTACGAAACCATATCATCCCTTTTTCATTGAGAGCAATTTGAATGGCGATAATTATTTGGCAATACTTCAAAATGATGTCATTTCAAGTTTTGCAAATTAATATCCTGATCCAGGAAACTCTCAAGTTCCAGTAATCAGAATGGAGCACCATCATATTACCAAGTTAATGTCCGGCAATACCTTGATACAACATTTCCCAATCGGTGGATAGGGAGGCGAGAATTGATTGAATGGCCAGCGCAATATGTACAAAACTAAACCTTCAGATTTGAATGACTCAAAAGAACGAATAATACTTGCGATTAGGTCGGTCACGCCTGATATGTTAAATAATGTTAGAAGACAGTTTTATTTGAGACTAGGATGTTGCCAAGACGTTCGCGGTGAACATTTTGAACATCTGCTTCGTTAACATCCATAGTTCTTTTCCGTATTCTACATTTCATTACGTTTTGTATTACACTTTAGTTTTTGACTGTATTTTATCGAATTTCGGAAACCACATGATTTTAATTTATTTTATCTTAGATGTGGCAATAAACTTGAAAGCGATAACATTTTTGAATAGAGAAGGAAGTGACCTTTCAAACGATATATCACAAGCCTATACTTCCCATCTAAAAAATTGGGGGGTTGTACCTGTCATTCGAAGGGGGTTGAAGGTAGGGCTGGCATTTTTACATTGAAGAATGTCAAATTATAATTTATATTTGACGTGTTCCAAAAGGCTCAACACAGAGAGAACAGCGATGGATGCATTATTTCTGAAAGGTCTTTGTCCAAATGTCAAACAAATAGTGGACATCTGATAGCTGAAAGTATAAAGATAATAAAGCTAAAAAATGAAAATCCGGCGCTGGTGAATTGTTGTGTACTCATAAAATAACCCTTTCGAAAAGTGTTGAAAACTTTCTTATATTGATTTAATGTCAACATAGACTTTCCCGTGGAATGTTTTGGCATGAGTAATTGTGTAGCAGAACATGTAGCCCCTTACCGATATAATCTTCATACACTCTCAAATCACAGTGGATATCATATGGCATATTGCCGACACCCCTATAGCTGCACATTGCACAACAATTATATCACTTGTATCACAATTTCAGCAACAAGGGAGGCACTAATTCGCACTTTTGAGATAGTGTAGTTTTTGTTGTGAGGTCCAAATGAATTTAACAATTTCAAAATTTTGTATATTGATACAATTCAATATAAATATTGATCTATGTTAAATGTGGAGATACATATTTTATTCGTTCATATGTTTCCATACTGAATATCCTATTGTCATTGTTGTTTCCAAACTAATTTATTATGATTAATTTCCTCGTACTAAATGATACAAGCTGGGGCCAATGTTACGTTTGAATCGATCATTCGTTCATGATATTCACACGACCGCATACTGATTGTTCTATAATTATTTTGATCATCCTTTGATGGTGACGCCCGTCGATGTTATGGTAAAAGTGCGTCATACTCGTGCGAAATGGATGGGTCTACGTGCAGAACCATCGATAAAACATCTCGAAAATGTTTTTTGAGTTGTGTACCTGTAGGGAATAATTTGCAAATGTTCGACAGGTCGAATCGATTATACAGAAATTACTTTCGTGAAATTTCGATTTCGATATTTAGTTTGTGTTATTCTAAAAATAGCGATCACATTTTTACAGATATGACGCAAACTACAGAAAAAATACAAAATGATTCTATGGCATACTAAAATAATAACAGAAAAAGGAGTATTAAAGGCCGAATGTAATATAAAAGAAAAACTTTGCCTTATTTTAAAGAGCTGACATACACACACGCAAAATATCTAGAGAAGGAAGGCGAAGCAAAAATCAACATTGCATAACATTTAAGAAGAAAAAACTTTAAGCTGGCATTTATATCAAAATACCGGGTGATTCGACAGAATCACCCGGTAGAATTTTTCATCTACATATATAGTGTGACAGATTAATAACTTCATCGAAAAAATCACTTCGTTCCTTATTTACATCGAAAGAATCACTTCGTTCCTTATATAGCCTTCAATATTTCTTGCCCAAAATTCGCCTTGCTCGAGATAGTAAGTGGGCTCTTTCTCCTAAGATCTGAAAGTTGTCTGATGGAGTAACAAACTAAAGTTGTGTTCCGTGCTCTGACGGAACTTCAAATGTTATATCCATTTTCGTCCGTTTGAAGAAGTAGGTATATGCGATTTCGTTTGAATGGAACACTCTGTTTATTTATTTTCGCATGCTTCTTTTTATTGAAAGAATTCCTTCGTTTCTTATTTAACACAAAGTTGGTTTTTTCGTTTGAACATTAGGAAGTGTCGCAGGCTCAAACGAAATTTCTGGCAATTGGCAATTCTTTTTATTGAAAGAATTCCTTCGTTTCTTATTTAACACAAAGTTAGTTTTTTCGTTTGAACATTAGGAAGTGTCGCAGGCTCAAACGAAATTTCTGGCAATTGGGCTCTTCTCCAAAGAGATGGTATGAGTTATTCCAAATGGTTCTTTGATTTAAGAACATAGGCATTCATGGTCGAAGACACAATTAAAGAGAACGAAAGTTTCGTCTGCTACTGTGGCAGAAATCGTCAGTGCTATGTGCGTTGAATTCCAGATGTAACTTTCGTTCCCGCAGTCAACGCTCATATAACTGATGGTGTATGCCGCAGTAGCAGACGAAACGTTGGCACTTCAGGTTTCATTCGAGCACAGCTTACCAGCCTTGGTTTTGGCCTCTTTAGTTAGTTTTGCGGTCACCAGTACAACTGAGGTAACTACTATGTAGTGAAACGCGTATTGGAAATAAAAGGGCCCCTGGCCGGTACCGCCGCAATCTGTAATATCTTCGATCATATTTATTTGAGTTATATGCTGAAAAGGGCCATATCGACCTATATCAAATGCACAATGTGTTTGAGGTACTTAATTGGATAAGGATTAATGCTGCATTACTTAAAGTCGCTTCGTAAATAAGCCATTATTTCTCGAAGATGAAAAACAGTTATTGTGGATTATCCCTAAGAGATAGACATATAATTGCGGACTTTTTTGTAGACCTTTTTAAGGGAGGCGAATTTTTTTATACTGCAGGTTTTTCCGGGTTTTCCTGCAGCTGAAAAAGCAAATGCGCCACTGGAATCAATGAAGTCACCCCGGAGCGCTAATTAATTTTTATTGTTGTTTTATAATTTCATGATTTGTATTTCGGAAGAGTTTTATACTATCTAGTGATAGTGTTATTGATTTTCACCAAGTGACGAGTCAGTGAAATAACTTATTTTGTGTACTTTTAAGTTTTTTTGGTGTTTGTATTGATTTATTTAATTTCATAATTTTGATGTTTGAGAACTGATTTCTAAAGTAAATCATTGTTTAAAGTTACATAAATTGTTTTTTCGTGAGATCCAAATGAATGAATTGTACTTCTTATGCAAAAATCAATCTTACGTCAAACGAAAAATAAAACTAGAGAACTAATTTGCTCAGAAATGAGTGAAAATTTCAAAAATATTTTTATTCTGAAGAAAGGTTGGTTGGGTAACAGGATAATTTTTTTCTTAAAAATTGTTTTCTTGTCGACGTTTCGGATTCTGTTGAATTCTTCTTCAGGGCTCGAAAAGTAGTTTTTTCGTGTTGATAATATCACTATTTTTGAAACCATCAGACATATTAGATACAGATTAAAAAATAAAAAACATTGCAACAGACAATTTTCCGAGACAACACCAACACAAAAATAATGTTTGTTTCACGTCGTTTTGTCTGCATGAAAAAGCAGAAGTGTATCATTTTTTTTTATGGAATGATTCAGTGTAATACTCGTATGGACACTAACTGTCATGAATGAAAAATTATATACAGCAGAAAATTACTTTTAATGCAAAAGGACCCAAAAATAAACTCCATGAAAATTACCATATTATTAGTCTACCTATGTTGAAATATGTGATATCTCCCTTCACAGAGATGCCTTATATAGGACCTAGAAGCATATTCAATCTACCAATATCGACTTCGACTGCCGAACGAGAATCGTCTACTATCTTTTTCTGCAGCTTTCACTGTAAGGCAACTAGTTAAAACCAGAATCCGTGAAAAGAAGTGTTACACTTGAGTTTTATAAATCCCTATCTAATAAATTAGTTACATTTCTGAGCAAATTCTGTAAATTTGTCCTTCAAATAGATATATTTTTATTAAATGTTAGTTATGGAAGTGCGGAACCAAAAAAACTCAAAAAGTAAGGTTTTTCTTTAGTTTCTTCAATTCCAAAATTCTAAATTTATACCAAACCTCACCGTATTTTTTATCGGAATTCTGGCGCAATATCATTGCGGTCGTGCAAATCCCCGGCAGTATTCATATTCCTTTCTGATTGGATTCTCGTGTTTGTAATCCATAAAACAGCTTGCCTCTGTCGGTAATTTACATTAGTTTTCGATGACGTCACTTGCTTCGGAATTATCATTTTATCGTCGCTAATCTTGATGGTATTCGAAATGGACTCGTTGGAAAGTAACAAGAGTACTTTCCGGCTACAGCTGTTCATTGATCGGAAACATGTTAATGAAATGACGTCAAACGGTTTTCTGATATCCGGTCCACAGCGGAACCTGATTTTAGAGAAAAAATTAATTTATATCAATTTTTGTCTAAATCAGTGGCGCATTATTCATGTAGCAAAAGGCTACCCCGGCTCCTATACCCCAAAAACAATAAATTTCACTATATTCGTTTCCAAGACAAGCTCAAAGTAAACACTGCTGAAAGCAAGTCGATTAGTTATTCGAATCTCCAGTTTGGCATTGATTCTAACTGAGTCATGACCTGAGATTAGTTATTATTGGCTTATTGCAACCCTCTCCAATTTATGTTCTTCATGTAACTAAAACGTGGTTTTGTTTTGCTTCGGAGTGTATTATGTAGTTCCTACAGTTATACTGATTGTAATAGAAGCATATACAAATTTTGTTTGACCCGAGCATGTAGACTTGGATAAGTACTCCTCCCTTTTAATTTTTGAACGGGTCAACTCAAAAAATTCAAATTTGGGATAATGAAATTAATGTATGAATACTTTATTTTGAAGTGGAATTGGCAGATGAAACTTTCAAGATGGCGACTGGGCGCCATCTGGGAAAAAAAATTAAGAAAGGGGGATCTTGTGACGTGTTGGACGGTGGTTCAAGCCCCAGGCTGAACTGTCGATTTTCACTTGCTATCGTACAACTCGTGTTACGAATCACACGTTAAAAGGTAAGACCTCGTTAGTCCTTAGCTCGCAAAAGATTCGACTTCGAGGGTTGTGGTTCGTAGGGGTGCGACAGCTGGTTAACGAAAAAACAGATTCTTTCATTCATTCAAGTCAGATAAATAATTGTACCTACACAACTTTGAGGAAATCAAATTGAGACCTGTTTCTCATCAGAATTGATTCAGTTGATCGCTACATATTAACGTTCAAATATGACAAAACTGCACAGCTACTGATGATATATACTCCTAATCCCGTGAAATACTCTGATCTACACAGTCGAATGCCCTGCTGGGATCACAAAAGAAGCCAATTGAGCACTCCCGAGCAAAGATAATTCTATAAAGTCTTCTTTTTCAGTGGCAATGAACTGCTATTTAACTTCTTTTCTGCATATCCATGTTGGTTGTAAGAGGACATTTTGTTCTTTTTACAGAATGCTGATGATTATAGGCATTTCGGATTAATTAGAAGGCACCGCAGAAAAACTTATATTTCGAGAGCATTCTTATGTATTAGATATTGGAACGTTGGTATAGTTCAAGTAAACGATATAGTGCAACCTACCTTCCAACAGCTCCCCTTTAATATTTTTTTTTCAATAGTTTTATTTGATGAACATCTGAAGGTTTTGGTAATCCTACATCACATCGCGTCTTGCGTTTATAAGGTTTGTTTTTGACTATTTTACGTACAGTTGAGAAAGTAATTTCGCTCAAATCTGATGTTACTTGTAATAGTTTGTTTCCCTCGAAACCAAACTTGAGATGTAAATTATTATATACATTGAAACATACTCTCTGTGTTTCAATATTCAAATACATCCGAATCTTATTTACTTGTATCTCTTTTTCGCATTGTTCACCATCGCCATTGGAATCACTACACTCGAAAGAGTCTGCGTTATCACACTCGTTATTACTATTATTACTACTTGTCCAAGGACGCCACATTTTAAACAGATAACAAAAATTTCAAGCAATTGTAACTGCACCAATATCGAATTTCAACACTTAAATCGCGATCAGTTCCTGAACTGAACACGACGACGGTAACCATCTCTGCATTCCCCGATTTCTATTCGTCACCGTAACATGATTTTATGACTCTTCAGTCAATCATAAAACTCGGTTAGTAAAAATTATCCAATATGAACCGCCAATTCTAAAGTCCACGTGGACTAGTTCGCAGATGGTTCATTTCTATGTATTGGTTTTTTTGGCCTTTGAGAATGCCGCCAACTTTAAGAGTACACATTATAGTTTACTTCGATTTCACTTTATTGTTACGTCATATTTGCCCGAGAACCGAGAATTGTTCATTTTTTTTAATTTAGTTAGCAACAGATCGCATATCTTTTACAGGATACGGAATAATAAACATTTGATTCATATGAGATGACGAAGATTGCAAATAATTTCAAAGTTGAAGTAACTGCAGTTTCGTGCGGAATGAATTTTTTGAAAATATTCATCGAAAAACTGCAAACTAACACATCTTGTTTAACTGTTGATAATCTTGATACATCCTAATCTGTGTTTTGAATTTCTCCTAATTTTGGCATTCCAAAAATTGAGGACTCGTGATCTAGTCATATAAGTATATATAGGTAATGATGTATGGAAATTTCATAAAAAATATAAATGCAAAAAATTCAATCATTCCGTGTTAGGAATCACACGTTAAAAGGTAAGACCTCGTTAGTCCTCAGCTCGCACAAGTTTCTCAACTTCTGAAAGTTGTCGTTCGTATGGGGGCGACAGCTAATTAACGGAAAAACATATCTAATCCGACTCTAGGATATATGACTTAAACTGCAACAATTTCACATGTGAAACTAGCTTTTAATTCTTGATAGTTAGAAATTATAGTTCATTTCACTGATCAATATATAATTACATTAACAAATGTTCCGTACATTTATATAATGATTCATTAGTTTGACCGTGTGTCATAGTTTGACTTCACAACTATGCCTTTGTTAAGACAACAACAGAAATTAATTCATACAGATCATCGAATTTTTGTATATCAAACATTTCATATCACAGAGAAATTACGAAGATTGAAAGATTATTTCAATAGGGTCTAGATACTTTATAAAATATATATTTTCAGAGAAAAATATGAATTTCATTATGAGAAGTCGGACGCTAGAAAGTGAACAATCATGTATGTTTAGAAGAATGTTGGTTTCTTGAATAGATTTTAAATACAATATCCTTGGACGAACTGGTTACTGGAAAACCCTATTTCAAACCATATCAGAAAGTTTCTTTTTTTGATAAATTAGCAAGTTTTTAATTATGTTTGGAAATTAATTTTTATTTTATTTCAATAACACATTTTCCTTTCAAACCCATTTCTGGTTTTATCTGAATATTTAGTATTGAGTCCAAAACAAGTTCGCCATTTTAACAAATCATAGCCTGGTGTGTGCGTGTTTATAAATGTGAAAATATACGAGGTGTTACTTTTGAATTAAGGAAGATGATATATATAGTTCTCTATTCTGTTGCTATAACGCCCCGACTATTTCGACCCCGGAATTCGGTAGAAACATCCCGGGACAAACCGCTGGGAGCGAAACGACCTTGGAGTCAAATAACCGGGATCGAAACGATGGAGCCGAAATGTCCTGCTCCGCTATTTTGTGTTATACTGATTATTATCATCTGGTTCTGGATATCGTTTCGTTATATCAAGTTGCGCTTTTTGACACTTGGAAGTAATCGTGACTGAATGATTATGCATACAATTTACGATCACCAACCTCTTGTGATTTAAACTCTGTTTCTGTTTAAAAAAAATGTTTTTCCTATTTGAATCACTATGGCATTATGGTCCCTGTTTCTGAGTTTTCTTCATTTTTCGCTTCATCGGAGAAAACACTATCACTGAAAAATATATTAAAAAAAATGGATCATGCGTAAGATAGGTTTCCACTAATCGAAAAATATCTCTTTCGCCTGTTGCTAGTTTCGAAGAGCTATCATTTTCTTTTGATGAAACATTAGTAACTTCTTGTGAAACCTACAAATCTTAAACTTGTCCTCACATACCAACTATTAAGTAAATTTTGATTCCAGCGTGGAACATATTGTTGTGAACAATTCTACGTGAAAACAATATAATTTGTTCGTTGATATACATATTTTTTATGATGCAAAGTTCATGATATCCCCACTTTTCGGATAAATCAAAAACGATTTTTAATTGTTTTTAAATGTGCTTCTGAGTTTATGGTTGCTATGTATGGCATGGTTTCAAAAGCAATACTAAATAATTATTGGGTTATTTTATTTTTAGTGTTTCTACTCCTACCTCAGCCCTATTCTGAATTTATTGTCCTGGGTAGTATAGCGTATGTTGTTGTATTATTTCCTGTTTCCCTCAGCCTTTTGTCTTTGTTTCCCTTATTTCTATTATTTGAATTTGTACCGAACTACTCTCGAATATTTGTTTTTCTTATTTATCTTATTCATCATACCCCAACAAGGTATGATATGGCTCTCATGACGTGTGGGTTAGATCGTTTGGTTCTATTCTTGCTCCCGAATCGGGGAATCCGATTTGAGTAACGATAAGATCTTGAATCAACGATAAGAATTGAAATCAACGGAAATAGTATAATATTACCTTCCAAGAATCAGGAATGTATCGATATTACGAAAATCATTTCCATTGAAAATATTGAATATTTATAATAATACAAATTGTGCACCATATTGTAGTAGTATCTACAATGTTTAGTGGTGATAGAGTTGCAGCAGCAAATAAACTATTCATGTTACCCCAGTAAATACAAACCCAACCTGCCACGGGAAGGTTTTCAGTATCTCATTTTTCAAATTAATATGCCAGACCGGCCCTGTAGGAAAAATACCCACTTTGAATACGCAATCCACCTGCTCAGGGATGCAGATGAAAGTTGAGTAACTGAATGCTGTATTTATCTCTCGCTGGTTAAGCTCAAGGTTACTATTGATTTTAATTAGAAGAGAAAAAATCTACTCTGCGAGTAACGGCAATAAATAATTCTAGTAACATATTTTAAATTGTTGAAAGGAATTAATCTCTCCCATGACCCCGTTGCCAACCATTCATCGGAAATGTAGAAAAAACGTGTTCAAGAGCGTGAGATTTCTAGCGAAATGTTATTATTTTAGTCATCTTGATTGGTTGATATGCATTTTTGAGATACGTGTTTTTTCAGTAACATTTTTTCATTTCCATTTAGTCGGATCGATTGCAACAAGTTAATGATATAAAAACGACAATTCAGTCCTCCAGCCAAGGCGAGCTTCTACTTTGAAATTTAAACATAGGTCAGAGGACTAGTGATCAAGTAGAATTTATTAATATAGTGTCTTTCACGAAGCGTTTCCTATCTTTAAATTCAAATAAAACAAGACCTATTTATTGATGTCATTATATGTGAAATATAATATCGTTTAAATGTCTGCCACGGCTTCTCTGTGTGGAACACATCCGACACGTCCAGTTTTTCATGACTCTGGTGCATAAATCAGGCTGAATTTAACCAATGGCATGGGTTATGTTGGCTTTGAGGACTACAGTGGTTTGTGGCTCATTCGCATACACCTGCGACATAAGAACTCCCCACAAGAAAAAATCTAACGGGGTCAAATCGTACAACTTCGGTGACCATATCCAATGTGGCATGAGCTGTGTATCACGTAGCTCCAAGGCCAAAAGAAGTTGCTCATCATTGACCTATATTGCTCGCCATTGACAGTGAAACGTCGTTCTCAAATAAATATGGACCAATAACGCCGCCAGCCCAAAATCCACACCAAACAGTAACTTTTTTAAAACACATTGGATGTTTTTGGATATTCGTATCGTCCCAAATATCTTTGATAAGAAGTAAAGATCCATACTCCATCATTTCTGTTCCCAAGCAGAGAGAACTGGATCCTCCGGGAGAAGGAAATGTTAAGAACAGATAGTTGTTGGTTCACAGATGGTGCAGGTGCAGGTGTCGCAGACCCAGGACAGAGATATCAACCTGCCTAGGAACTTATGCGACTGTATTTCAAGCGGAAATTTACGCTATTGAATTGTGTGCGGAGAGATTGGAAGAATTCAACCTCATACACGAGTCAATAAAATATTCTCGGACAGTCAAGCAGCGTTGGAAGTTCTTGGCTCCTACCGAGCAACGTCTAAATTGGTAGCAAATTGCCAAAAACGACTCTCCTCGATATTAAGGCTTACCAGATTGCCCGTGGTCTAGATTACTGGCCATACTGGCCTGGAAGGCAATGTGGCTGCTGACTCCCCTGCAAAGGAGGGTGCTGCAAGCGGCTTCATCGGACCAGAACCTGTCATTGGCATCGCTTTAGGTTTTGCCAAACAAACTTCGAATACCTGGATGGCAAGAAGATGTATAGACTTCTGACAGAATCTTCCAGAATTTTCTCACTCCAAGGCGTTTATTCACCCTTCGAAATTTGATACCTAACAGTTGTTGGACTACAGTAGGGATGAACTACGAAGGCCTTCTTACAGGCCACTGTCATTTGAATCATCATATGCAGAGACTCGGACTAACGAAAGACAGTTTGTGTTTCGAAAATGATGAAACAGCAGAGCACATACTTGTGCATGCCCCGCTGAAGACAGAATCATCACTCACCATACAAACTAATCGGCTTTGTTAAGAAGCTGGGTTTATTTGGTGAAGTGTGAATAGGTGTGAGCCACAATAAACCCTTGCGGGTTGCGCAAGAACCTAACCTAACCAACTGTAACGTGAAAAGTTGACTTTTATCAACAATCCAAAACACTTGTTACTAAATGTATCATTTAATTGTGGAATTCATAAAATACATGTATACAATTTCAGAGTTTCAATCTAGTAAATATCAGCTATTTTTTTTCTTGATAACTCTGTATTTCATTGCATAGTTGATGTAGTCTGGGGAAGAGAAAAAGAAACGAATTATTATTAATAAAATAAAATTCCCAAAAAGAAGCATGCTCAATGAATACTTCATACAAAGTAGAAGTATTGCCATTGGAGTACACAAAATTTCGTCAACGTGTTCGTCACGGCGCAAAGGACGAGTTTGTGTTAATACTTCTGGTTGGATGTCAACCTGAAAGGATTTTGGGTGACGGTTGAGAAACGAAAGTAGAGTGTGTCACGTCAGTTACCATTTTTGTGTTGCGCATTATTTTAGTGGAAGCCTTTTCCTTAGAAGAGGTGAGTTTTTTTAACCATTTGATTTCTGGAACCAATATCACAACCGAGATCACTTTCTATAGATCTACCGGTTTCTATTAAGCTACGGACAAGAACAGCCTTTGGTATTTTCCAAGGAGCGTGGGTCGTCCAACCATCCCGAACGTTTTGTTCTGGTTTGGAACCTTTTGGACCCCCAAATATCGTCTTTTGCTGCCAACTAGTTTTGAAAAAAAAGAAAAGTTGAATTGCTCCAGTTCGACATATATCTTTCGAATCCAGGATATTTATAGTATCGCCTGACAGCGGAACTGTTTCGTTTTCTAACCCTCCAGACTACATCCAGAATCTACTCGACCCCTCAGACAGCCTGTTGCTGATAACATCCAGGAAAGAAGGGACTCATTTGGTGAGGAATTTCCAATTTTTTACATCGGAGTTGATTTCCACTACACAGACAACCTATTTTTGGAGACCAACTATATACCTGTTGTTTCCTTTTTGAATTATATGTACCTACATGCATCTAATGTTTCAAAAATTATTTTCAACGTTTCAATAATTATTTTGTGTAGACGTAATGAAAGTCATATGAATTTACTTTATAACGTTGTTTTGTAAGATCCTACCGCAGTTGCAGCGGCGTCGTATTATTTCAGTTGTTGTGTTACTGGATCACACCCTTTTTGTAATGAAAACAATAACTGAGGTAATATGAGGAATATTCATTTTGTACTTGTGTGTATCATCATCATACGATATAGAGCGGTTGGATGAGGAGAAGGCGAAGGTAAACCCTTGAACATAAAACTCAAAGTATGTTTATCACGATGAAAACATATTTTGTTGTATAAGTATGAAGGACATTCCTTCGATACAACTTTGTGAAAAAGGTTAGCCAAATATAATGTCTATTCTCCATGGACAAGCATTGAATCATTCAAAAAACATTTCATTGTGAGCTTTTCACTTAACAGTTTTGCAAAAAACGCAACACGTGATTCGCCATATAATAGCGGTCAATGGACTGACACCTATCAGAAAGCAACTACTCCCCTGGCTAATACTACAAAGGACTTCAGATTATATCCGACAGATGTCACAGCATGATTCTTCACTGGAGTCTTTCCTACATATGCTGTTGGCGATATAACTTGCCGCAATAGATTTTCAAATATTGGAACACACTTGCAGATCGGTTTCGGGGTGTTTGGCCAGTCGCCAGTGTCAGGTAGTGCCTATCATCAACATGAAGTCGATGATTTCCGATAATTGAAAATCAAATTCCTTCAGAGTATCATTCCTTGAATTAGGCTGAAGCGGACAACAATTAACAGGTGTGTCATCGCCCCATATACCTGGGAACGAGGTAACCAACCGTATATCTGAAGTTTGCCCAATTCCTCGTATAAGGATAAAAACTTTTCACATATAATCAGTGAGCATACTTGAAGACTGGCTATAAATCAAATAATCTAAAAGAACAATTCGTTCAGGCCAATCTAAACTACCTACACTGTAGGTTAATGGACTGACACCTATCGGAAAACAACTACTTCCTTGGCTAATATCACGAAGGGCGTTGAATTATATCCGACAGGTGTCAGTGCAGGATTCTTCACTGAAATTATTCATGAATATGCTGTTGGCGATACAGCTGCCGCAATTGATTTTCAATTATTGAAACACACTTGCATACTCTGAAAGAATTTTATTTTCAATTATCGGAAATCATCGACTTCATGTCGATGATAGACACTACCTTGCACTGGCGAGTGGCCAAACAACCCGAACCCGGTCTGCAAGTGTGTTCCAATAATTAAAAATCAATTGCTTCAGTTGTATCGCAAACAGCATATGCAGGAATAAGTTCAGTGAAGAATGCTGTACTGACACCTGTCGAATATAATCCAACGCACTTCGTGATATTTGTCAGTGGAGTAGTTGTTTTCCAATAGGTGTCAGTCCATTAACCTCCAGTGTAGGGAGTTGAGACTGGCCTAAACGAATTGTTCTTTTAGATGATTAGACTAAGATATCATCTAATCATCTGTACCAGTACATGAAACTATTAGTTAACTTTTCTTTGAATTTGAACTGCTTCTCGTTCGCTATTTGGTATATGATTTTCCGTTCTTTGTTCTGGGCCTCATTGCTAAGTGGTATCCTTAAAATTCTGTATATGAATACGTTATAGGCAGCCGTTTCGTGTGATGGTGGATGGTTTGAACTTGCGGGTATGGTGGAGCTTGTTTGTGTAGATTTCCTATATATTGCCATTTGAAATTGTGTTCTGTTGTGGTTATATCCAGGTAGTTGAGTTTCGAGTTGTTTTCAACAGGTGATGATCGACTTTATTGCCCAACATTAGCCAAACTAAGTGACTGTTATAAGAAAAAAATATATAACTGAGACACCAGTCAATCTAATAATAACACTGATGATCCTGAAACATGACTCAACCTCTGACGGAAGCACCAAACTCTTACGAAGTTTCGAAATAGATGAACACTTCAACGTCTAACCTACCATCGACCGTAAGTCACGCTGTAT
>WOGO01001547.1:0-17848 GCA_015342085.1 Leptinotarsa defecta
AAAGTTAATTTGTTCCTGTTTGCAAGTTCATTCAGTTCTTCATGGCATTCCCAGACCAGTTTTGATGTCACCTTCGGGTTTGTCAGAGTCCCTAGTGTGCTCTTGCTGTCTGTTCAAATATTGATCCGCTCATTCATTTCATAATTAACTTGTATAATCTATGTACTGCGAAATGTCTTTTTTTGGCAACGATTTGATTTTTGAAAGTTTGCATGGTTTTTGTTCGCAATTATCGCAATGAACTAAAAAAAGCAACAGCCAAAGTGAGTTTGAAAATGTGCCTTACGGAATTTCCAATACAGCAGCTGCTCCTACAGCACAGTTATTGCTTGAGAAATCAAAGTACAGGTACAAAAACGTTTATGATTCATTGTCGAAATGGATGGATAAAAAGAAATGGAAACTATTACAAAGGATGACTTTATTGGCACAAAAATATGTAACTGTCAATTTCTTTACCTTATGAAACATGTAATTCATGTTGAAAAATAACGTTTCTGTGAAGAAAAATGTAAACATGGCCATGGATTATAAAAATTCTATTTATTTTCGATGAATATCTCCAAATGGTGATATTTATATTAAGGTTTGTTTGACGGTGATTGACAATGTTTCATGATGAATTTCATTAGTTCGGCCTTCCATTGTCTGATATTGTGTGATATTGTGATTTGAAATCCCTAAAAAATCCACAAGAAAAATGTTCCGCTCAGACCAATTAGCCCACTCACACGGGACAGTATCTGAACCACGAATCCAACCACTATCAATCGACTATAAGAGGAATCATCTTTAAGAAGACCGTGCTTTCGGGCTCTGTAATACTAACGAAAGTCTCGAGAAGTAACTAGACAATATCAAAAATGCTCTTCCACGGAATGGCTACTCTTACGCGATGGTGAAACAGACTTTGGCTGAAAGAGAAAGAGCCCCGTAAGGAAGAGAAACCGTCACAACCAGTGCAAGTACAACATCAAAACCTGCTTTAGATCCGGAAACACTATCCGTATCAACCTCACGAAAACCAGGCCACCAAATGCGGACTGCGATTCCAAGAATTGCATTTACCGGATCCCCTGCGAGTGCGGTAAATCCTATATCGGTGAAACTAAGAAGTCATTGAAAGTTAGCATTGCCGAGCACAAGAAACACACACATCGAGGGGAAACCAGCAAATTAGGAATAGCAGAGCATGTTTGGACCCATCAACATAATATCGAGTGGTCCCAAGCTGAGATCATATAAAGGGAGGCACGCTGGTTTAGGAGGAAATTCAAAGAAGCCGCATACATGTTGTTCAACAAAGTATTAAGTCAAGCTAACATAGAAATATGCAACATATGGAAACCTACAATCAAGCGAAAAATGGCCAACTCCAGCCAAATGGTACTCTCCCGCTAAACCGGTGAAGCGGAAAGTAAAAAGTCCAGTCCTCACCTGAATGAAGATTATGGATACTAACAATCAAAACGTCGTGAAGTAACTTGGTTTGGAATCTCTTAGTTTTTGATTTTTTTTTTGCTCAATTGTTGTATTTTTTACTTTTATTTTATTTCACTGTAATTTCATTTCAGAGTTTTTTTTGACAAAGCTATTGTATAGCGAAACACGTGTCAAAAACCTTTTTTTAGTAAAAATCATACAAAAAACTATATTGATCAGTTGACATGAATGTTTTTTTAATTATTTATACGATGATTGTTTCTACACCAACATTAAGAATCACTGAATCACAAAATAATTGTTGTGTCATCGGCATCCATAAAAACTCGGCCCTCTTTTACGTTTTTGGGTAGTTCATTAACATAAATAATATAAAGCTGGAGAAGTTTGAGCTTAGCACTTTGCGAATCAAAATATTCATTTGCTATTTTCCAAAAATATTTTCTCGTTAATTTATATTCAACCAAAAGAAACGTACACAGAAGATATTACATCCGATAAATCTATCAGTTTAACGAATATGCCTCTTGAGTTCCAATATAATGAGAGAACAAACAAACGAAAATTCTTCCTCATTTAAAAGTAGCTATGTACAGACACTAGCTGGCCATGCACGTTGCATAAACGACAGATACAAATAGCAATATTTATTTGTATTAGTGCTACTTGATCATGGTCACTGGTTGCGCGCATGTAAATCAGACTCTGTTGATAAACGATACAGCGTGATATAAAGACGATGAATTATAGCAAAAGTATCAGCGACACGCAGATTTTCTAACGCCGTTGTAACGCCGTTCCAACGACTTTATTACTTGCCACTTATTTGTTACACATCAGGCAATAAATACGCAAGAGATCTGAGACGTGTAACACTTGGAAAACAAAAATTGAAGAGATCACGAGATTTGACAGCATTTATGGTTCAGCCCAGCACCACTGATGAGACCTATGGCGGGTTGAGAGAGCGCTGCCTGAGATTGAATCATGAATGCGTTGTGTTTGAGCTCTAGTTGCCTTGCAGTGAAAGCTGCCCTGACAGACAGAGGACGAATCTGGTGGACTGAATTCTGTGTTGATCCGATAGATGGCGTATTATGCTCAGGAGATAGTTGTACCATCACAGTGGTTTGTATAAGGCAGGTTCAAGTGTTAATTTCCTCATATAATCGGGACTTTACCAAACCGTCATTTTTTGTTAACTCATTCGTTGCCTTTTTGCCATAAAAATATGTTAGGTTCGTCAGTAAATAAATAAAATAGAAATTGTTCATGCATACAAATCATCTAATGACGACAATACTTACAAATATAAAATTACAATATACACACTATATACATGTTTATACATAAACAAATATACATACACGAATGTAACATCAAGTTTTAAGTGAATATAAAAATTCATCAATTGCATATATGGGGTTATTGGTCAAGTTTTCACCCTTATAAAAAAAAATTGATAAAAGTCTCTCTCTCTCTCTCTCTTATAGTCTTTGGCATCAAGTTATAGTCTTCCGAACTTTGACAAAACATTGCCACTGTCTGAGAGATTGTGCAGGAGAATTTGAGGCAGTCGATTTCACATCGCTCATGTGAGACCACAACTTGGCGAATTTTGCATTCAACTTGGACCTGTACCCCTATAGAAACTTCCAGGCCATTCTGTCGACCGCTTATTGAATGTATTTCAAAAACTTTTCAAGGTGTATGTTATAGTGATTTATTTTCGAACAACTCTCAATATTCGAGTTCCTTTCGACATTTTCAATACAGCTTGATTCAATGAGAACGTAATCTAACGCGTATTCTTAGGCGTTTTCATTTCCGACAATAACATTCATTGAATTTCTCCACATTTACATTAACCCTTTCACGAAATACTTACAAAAAATTGCTCATCGATACCGTGGCGAAATATAGTGGATATTGTGGGCATATTCTCCTAGTTGTGAATGCTTATTTATGTGAGTGATCCGACCAGTTTTATTTTTTGATATTTTGCAGCAGGTGTATCACCCCGTGAAAAAATACCCACACTCACATGAATTTTGGCAAAAGTGATGTCATTTTTCATCATAAACTTTCGAAAGACAAAACTGGAACCTCTGCAACCTCTTCCACTCTTCAAAAAGACATAGATTCAAAGTTCATTGTCCTTCCATATGAACCAAGATATATGAGTATTCCCAACAAGTTGAACGTAAAAGTAACCTCCAAAAGTCGTAAATATATGGAATCAGCTGTGGGGACTGTGCCAGGAATATATTGGTCAGACTAGGCCAGTCATTGAAACACGTTTCAAGGAACACGCTGCATATATCCAGTTACGAAGACCAGAAAAATCTTGTGCCGCTTGAAGAACAATCGTGAGATTGTTGCTGAGGTTATTGAGATAACATGACACTAGATTTTTGGATGATCTCGAAAGTCTGGAGGCAGCAAAGTGTGGCAAGAGAACTATGAAAGGTTCATAGTGGACGATATTCCCAACTATTTGAAATCAATCGATAGATTGATAGATTTACTATAGATTTAGTACTGTTAACAAAATTAACCATGAGCATTTAGAATCAGTACCAGAAAATACACAAAAATGCTGATAATAATAACGAAAACACAAACACAACTTTGATTTATCGATAGTAATACTACAAGTCTGAAGTTGAAATAGATTTATGATTACATATGTGGCTCAAGGTTACTTCTTCGAAACCTCAATAGAGATGTACGTCTCATCCTTTTAGTGATACTTAGACTATATTACACTTCGCAATTTCGGTATCACAAGAAAAAAATGCATTATGAATAATGCATAATCATTAACAATCAAAGTATTATTTTATGAATGCTCACTAATATTTGCAATCATGTGAATATTTCTTTTGCTATCTTTCCCCGTATAGATTTCGATTTGTGAAGTGAAATACCACTCGACTTTCTTCCACTCAGAACCGTTCTCACCAAGCAGATACTAAAACCGCTGAAACTTGATTAGATATGTCTCATCTAATTGAGGCATTTCCAAAGGTTACATCCTATGAAAGGTTACAATAATCCCAGTAATTCATATTTTACCGTTAGCATTTCTTCGGTGTGATCACCTCATTGGCGGAACAATTCGTTTGAAAACGAGTTGATAAATTTGCAATACATGAAAAACATGTGCTTGAATAAGAAATGAAGGAAACTTTGGAAAAATTATGGAAAAATTGTATGGTTCTAAATGGAAAAGGTCCCAGTTCAAGATTTACCTGCTCATTTTTTCGGCAGTGAAAATGAATCTTGCGAACGCAGACATAAATGAAATGCATACCTCAAAAGTACCCAGCCTGAGCTAGAGATGGCGGTAGTTGTTTGGGTAATATCAATGTATTAGAAAGTGCAAAATCAATAAAGCAATTGTTTCAAGTTTGAAGACGCTGCTTTGTTTGGTATTTGTTTGGCAGCCATCAATAGCGAACTTTTTCGGTGAATTTGCGAAAATGGAGAAAATTGGTCATCGTCATGTGGTACAAATACTTTCATTTAAGAAGCCTCAGCCCAACCAATATAAAAGCTGAACTGGCTTCTACTCTGGGTGACATGGCTACTTAATAATAATAATAAATGATTTTCTTGAAAGGTTACTCAGTACAAGAGATACTAATCTAACCTAACAATTGGCAGAATTTAACGTCTGCGCATGATAAATCAAGGCAGAAATTGCTCTTCCACCCAACCAGTGATAGATAACTTATATTAATACAAATTATATGCAATCGAACTCAATGAAAAGTAGAAAAAAACGGAAAAGAAGGGAGAGAAGCAAAAGAAGAAGAAAGAAAAGCAGAAAAGAGGGGCAAAAAACGAATAAATGAGAATTTGATGTTTTATATGTGAAAAATCATGTCACAAACATAATGATAATGATTTCTACATACTTATGGTAAAAACATATTATATATAGGTGTCAACTGATCAATGCTATAAAAGAAGAGAAACGGATTGTAGCATAAATCTCTTCAGAGATGTAAACTTAGTTTACAACAGTGAAATATTGGGCTGCATAGACGAGCTTCCCAGTAGTCGTTCAAATGAGGTAAATACTCCAGAAACGGAGAAAGAAAATCATGAATGAAACATGGTTCCATCACTTTACATCCGAGACAAAAGAACAATCACAACACTGTGCTCAAAGGGAAGAACCAGCTCCAAAGCAGACAAAGACCGTTTCATCTGCAGGCATTGCAGGCATTGGCTTTCCGGGATGTGTGTGTGATAATTTTCATTGACTATCTTAAAACAGGTTAAACTATAAACAGCGAGTATTATGCGAACTTATTGCAACGTTTGAGTGAAGAAATTAAACAAAAATTGTCGCAGTTGTCTAATCAAGACAATGAACCAACTCACAAATCCACTATCGTAATGACCAAAATTAACGAATTGAAGTTTAAATTGCTACCTCATGCACCTCATTCGCAAGATCTGACCCTCAGCGACTATTTCCTGTTCTCAGACCTGAGACTAAAGACAAATCGTACTCTAAAAAAGGTATCGAAAGAATTTATGACCGCTATAATATTTGTATAGTTCTTAAAGGCAATTGAAATGAATCAAAAAACAGAATTCAAATCGGAATCAAGAAGTTTCCGCTTTCTTCCTCTAATTTAAATTCTGATCTCCATAATATATTTTTTGTTTTTAATTACCATTATTTGTCAATAATGTATATATTCATATATGTATATATGTATGTGTACATGTGTGTATATATGTGTGTGTATTTATATATTTATGTGCTGCACATTCAACTAATATGTTAATAATGAAATAATTTATTTAATCATGTTTTAAATTTTATCCCTGTTTTAAACATTCTTGTTCTTCGGGATTAATGAAGATTATTATTATATCAAATGATAAAAACAAATTTCATGAAAAATTGTTTCTATGTTAGCCAACGTTACATAGTGAACTAGAGACAACAACATAGATTGACAAATATCGTCTGGAGAATGTGTCTTTATACATAAACGTCTCGAGCACCGTAAATGGAATAAAATTTCAACTTCAACAAATAACCTCCGCCACTGAATCTCACTTACGATCTCAACAGGGGGTCTCGGATATCATTAATTTCGATCAGAATCTCGAACTCTTTAATGTTTTATCTGGATCAGAGCTCTTTAATGATGGTAATCTCCCATAAAATTCATGTAATTTGCCGTAAATAATTACGGTTTTGATAAGCAATATATTACATTCGTTATAATTATAATTCAATAATCAAATGAGAGTATGCCATTATAAATTACGAGTGTGATATATAGCCTGTTTCACTTTTTGTGGTTTTTTCATAGCCTCCTGAGAGCGTTTGTGGTAATAAATTATGCTGCCAGTTCGAAATCTGTGAGCAATATAAATTGGAGCTGTTACGAAATCCTAATGTGATAATGATCGTTACAACGAAGATTTGATAGATTTCTCTCCGGGGCTGTGAGAATTGAATCGAGACTGAAAGAACTGGTCGTTCAAGGCCTCGAATCCTGTCAAAAAAACACAACAGACTGAAGTCTCGCTTTCTTCCCCTCTTCCTAAACCAAACTGCTTTTTGATGCTACTATCTGGGCTAAAAAGTCACAGGCTTAACACTTATATGGCGCTAGTCTTACTGCATTTATCGCTTTTTCACTTAGTACCAACCTTCAAAAGAAAGCTGTTGGAATTTCGTGACACTCCACTCATAAGTTTGTGAGTTATTGTGCTAAGAGTGACACAACTATTTTCAAAACAATGGATCAAAAACAATTTCGTGTTTTAATTTTACACTGCTTTTTGATGGATAAAACGCCGTTCAAGCAGAGCAATGGCTTGAAAATTGTTATAAGGACTCCTCTCCATCAAAAATAACAATCGAACATTGATTTGCTGACTTCGAACGTGGTCGTAGAAACACCGATGATGCAGAATGCAGTGAACGTCCAAATGATGCAGTAACGCCAGGTAACATTAAAAAATCCACAAAATCGTTTCGAATGATCGAAAAGTAAAGTTACGTGAGTTAGCTGACATTGTAAAGATATCAAAAGAACGCGTTGGCTTTATATTGCTTGAGTTTTTGACTATGAGAATGCTCTATTCAAAGTGGGTGTCGTGCAAACTCACTGTTGACCAAAAACAAGAACGTCTTGACGAGTTTGAACAGTGTTAGGCCATGTTCAAACATAACAAACCAGAATTTTTGTATCGATATATAACACTGAATGAAACATGGATTCATCTCTTCATAGTTGTGATTAACTGTGGATCAGTCATAAGCCGTCCAATATCTGGTCCAACAAAAACACCTTCCCTCAACTTTGCCTCTCAGAGTCCTGGAAACTTTTGATATTGAGTATTTGAAGAAATTTCCATCTCTTGGAAGTTTAGCTTCCCAGCTTTATGTGAAGCGGTGGTAAAAAAACTTTATGAGAAGGCACCAAAGTTTCATGCAGGTCATTCTTTTCGCTAACATTAAGGTCAACACTTTTCCGTCCAGTGTTTTGCACGGTCTCTACTATGCCACAGATACAAGAGGCAAGGGAATTTGGCAAACCCAGATTGTCCAAGCAACATTCCCAAGCTTTTTGTATCACCGCACACTTGCCAACCGCGGTCTTTATATTTTAATTGGCATAAAATCAATTTCAGGTTCTTGAGGTGTACGAAATGCGACAGGAATGAAGGCATAGAAACTGCCATTGTGAAGCAAAACTGCTTTGAGACCTCTTTTTGAAGCATCTGTGCTGAGTCATATGAGATATTTCCATCCAACCTTCAATATTGGTACAATAAACCAACTCCTCCTCTTGGGCAACGTAGGGCACAAAGCACTTCAAGTTAGCTCAACAAGAGCCCTTTTTTATGTTACAAATTTGCGTTTCGCAAAATAATATAACGTTCTGGAGTTCAAGAGTATTCATAACACCTAAATACAAAGAAATCAGCTGAAAACAGCTTTTTTGTTGCTGACTCGTATAATTTTTCATCGATGGATGACAAGTGATGTTAATTAGGTTGTATTTTTGATAAAATCAAACTTATTTTTCCGCAAGGATCATTCACTTCACCAGTTTCTCTCTGAAAGTTCAGAAACGCCTTTGCCGACCATCTGCGTACCTGTCGATACGTTTTCTCAATCAGATTGGCAGCCAAGTTGAATCATTGCCGATAATATATATAATTAAGTATTTTCCTCTGGTTTGTGGATCGGTCTCATTAGCCACAAACTTGGGCATCTAGTTGCTCCGCTAATACGGTTAATAACTTATAATCACAAATCACAAGGCGATTTTCTTATTAAACCATTATTAGACTGTATTGGAGATTTAATATGCCTACTATACAAAAGACGGCTTACTTACGATGAAGCGTACTAATTTCTTCCTCTTCTTCTTTTTGAACGAAAAATAATTGTGAGGAATTGCTATCGTGACTGACGGATTTGGGTCAGTTATTTGACATTTCGATGTGTGCCTGTCTACATGCTCATGACGTTGTGAGCGCTGAGAAAATAGCCATGTTCACACGTTTTATTATAACTTGATCATATTCGAAACTTTCTTGGTGGCATATTTTATCCTCTTTGTGAGGAACGTATGAGTTGGGGTTTGTATTTGCCACAAAACAGAATCAGCGTATTTCAAATGAGTTGATTTTTTCTTTATGGATCTATTAAAACAATTTTCTTTCACAAATTTGGTATCTATTTTATATATTTTCTAAATTTATTCAGAAATGTCAGAAGAAAACTGGAAACAATAGGAGTTTCATGAAGATGCTTGAAGACCGAGTTGAAAAATTGTTTTCAATGACCCTGCCACTCCGTCAACTCTCCGCCAATGATAATTTACCAGCACGCAGTCAAAATCTTGACAAAAGTTCATTAAAAACCCGGTCATCAAAACACTTCGACATAATCTAATTTATTCAATCTTTATTGACTTCTTATCTATCGATATCAGGTTACCTCCTAATTTATTCTCAATATTTTTAATAGCTACCGATTAGCCTAGTCATTAATATAATCAATGACATACCACGAAGGTACAAGAATGTCCGTCACTCAGCTTGTCCAATAAAATATTCGATTTATCAGCTGATATGCATCTCGTTCTATTATTTATGCAATGAAAAACTAAAATTTTAATTGGAGTCTGACGATATATGTGAATGATTTTCGTGTGGCTTATGAAGGCTGAGTTGTTTTGCTATGAAATGTGAAACTCTTTATTTTCACTGACTCAACAATTTATGATTTTTGTTCATCCTCACGCTGTCTTCTGAATAAATTCATCATTTGAGTGGATCTGCTCGATACTCCAGTTAACCTGCTAAGATCCATTTTACCGTTGCCTTCTGTTGAGCCGAGACAAAAAAAGGATTTCTTCCATCTTGTCTCGACCAGCCAAAAAGATCTACCCTTATTACCAGTTTCATCGTCATGAAACAAATGCTCTTTCTCTCCAGTGTAATACATCGTAATCATGATTGAATTCTTCCCCATCTGTTGAAAGATAGTTTGCAGATGTTGAATTGATCTTTCCATTCAAATAACTACTCCTCTGCTCTTTTATTCTTTCGAAGAATGTTTTACCAGATTGACCAATATGAATTTGGGGACAAGAACCACAATTCAACTATACGTTCCCAATCTATCTGACGCAGAAGTTTAATCTTTAATGTTTTCAAAGAACCTGCTCAAATTATCGTTTATTCGTTAAGCCACATCCAAATCTTTGTTTTCCAGGAAACGTGCGATATTGTTGATACTAAAAGATAGTTTAACCAGAACACTATTGTTTTTCAAGTCAGTGATATCCACCTCGTTGTCGACAGCAATGTGTTTAATAAAACTCAGTTGCCTTCTAAAATAACTTTCTAAAAGTGGAACAAATCATGTGGCTGATGATCCCTTTTTTTTTCAATAGTATGATCTTTCAAAATATCGTTAATTGATATTTCATGCGAAGCTTTCAGTTCAGATATAATCAATAGCGTAACACGGAGCGGCCATTAATTCACAAAAGTGTAATTAATCTTAATTAGTATCGACTGTCAAGTTCGCAATGCACCAGACCACTAGAATGTGAATAATTTCTTTTGCGGCTTGCTGTGACTTCATTGTGTGCACTTGGTGCATGTAGGAAGTTTGTTTTTAACAAACAGTAGAATTCCTACAGTAGATACGTGATGAACTGAAATGCACGTGACTAGCTCAGACTTACGTGTTTTCGAACAACTAGCGAGAAATTGGATTCTGAGTACTTCCATGGATGATTATTTGTGAAGTGTTCCTTTTAACACGTTTGAAATAAGAAACAATTCGTACCCCATCAGAAACATGATCATGCAGAACGACGTGCCTCAAGGTTCGATTTTGGAGCTATTATATCAGAGTTAATTCTTCCTCAAACAACTTGAGAGATGGGCTTATCCATTGCAAATAGTTACAGACAACGTACTCAGATCAATTTGAGTGAAAGTGTTTGTCTCTAAGCTAAAAGTGAAACTGAGATAATCAATTGGTTAGAAATACAGTCCGATAACTAAGATGAATATGATTTTACGATATAAGTAGCATATTCCAAATTATTGCTTGATCGAATACTATCTTGAACTGCCTCAACGATAGCCAAATGTCTGATTACAGAAAGTTGTCTATAATACTTTGGAAAGTGGAAGGAGCGTTCCTCAAACCGAATGGTTCACCTACATATAAATTCATAATAGGTAATTATTTTTTTTTATAAAAATCAGGGGTGAAATATGCTTTGAATGTTTGAGAAAGTTGAAGTAGATCAAATTGACCGCAGGTAGTATCTATTAATAACGTCATAGTTATCCTACAGAAGATGACTTTGATTATCATTGTATAGTGATTTTGGAATCCTTGTCATTCAATTGTCTCTTTGTTGTTGGTTGCAGTCAACTATTTTGTTATGAATATAGAAGATTGAAAAGTAGTTTCAACCAAAATGAAATTCAGGCCTTGGTATTGTTGAGAAAATTGAAATATTCAAAGTATTGCACTACTTGAAACATGGGCAGAATTTGAACGAATGAAATGTAATTCGAATTTCTGAAAATCTCTGTCTAAGGTGAATGAACTTCAGTTGGAATGCTCAGCGTGTCTTTCAAAAACCTCCAAAAACATATCTTTCAATCTTTCAAAACTCGAGGATACCTGAGGTCGGTTATGTCAGATTTCCTCTGGCTTTTTTGATACACGTTTTATTGAGTGAAGTGAATTTGAAACATTTCCATAAAAATTGCAATATTTTGATAACGTTTCTTAAACTGGATCGGTAAACACTTTTTGCAGATTATTTGGGGTTGTTTCTCCTCACTAGCAGATTCACAGCTATTGAGGAGAATATCTTTCATGTACTTGACAACTGTTTCAATCACATCATGAATACTTTGTGTATCAACTGAGGAATAGAAAGGTATTTCTGGATAGTCCAATAGTTGTAGAGATAAAGTCTACAAAAATGGTTGAGATGAGTTTCATATTCACCTACTGTCATTTTTTCACAAAAAGTTAACCTCTTTTCTATAGTCT
Source organism: Leptinotarsa defecta (assembly GCA_015342085.1). Lineage (NCBI taxonomy): Eukaryota > Metazoa > Arthropoda > Insecta > Coleoptera > Chrysomelidae > Leptinotarsa > Leptinotarsa defecta. Next base: position 12,032 of record WOGO01001547.1, read on the forward strand.
GTTATGGAATTTTATGATTTCTCCGGAAATATGATTGCCAATAATAACAATCAATCTGAGAAGAGATTCAAAAAATTTCAATCCATTTGAAAAGTTAGTTGAACTCACAACTTTCCAAAAAGCATATTTGGGCACTTTCAGCTAATATCCCTTGAGATAATGGTGATTTCAATATTTCCCTACTGTTTTGTTGAAAACCATAAGAGAAACGATGAATTTATTTGAATCCATAGCATTCAACTGAGAAAAACTGAGTAATTTGGTCTTTCGAGCCGGATATTGTTCGAAATTCATTTAACGTTATGAATCTCATTATATTTGAAATAAACCAGAGCCCCCTAAACCTTCACTTCGTTCCCAGACATGACCCCAGTACAACCTCAGCAATAACAAATTACTATCGCCGCGAGTGTGAATTATTTCTGCCATTCTCACCGGGAATGAGTGTAAAATACACTGACGAATTGGTCTTATTTGCATGCAGACGCTCGTTGTTTCCATTCAATAAACTTATCAACACCTCTGTGTTTATGTTTCTATTCGCCTCATACATCTTTTATGAGAGCTTATGCTGCATGAGCATTCGCGTATTTTTCGCGCTTCGACTGAGTGGGCTTTGATTTAATGGAGCGCTTGGGAACGACGATAGCGAGGTGGAAGCGTAATGAAATTGGAACTTACTGAATGTTACTCTGATATTAATATGAAAAACATCACGAAGTTAGATAGTACACAATCTATAAAGCTTATGTTTCGAGTTTGAAGACGCTGCGTTGTTCAATATTTGTTTGGCAGCCATCAATAGTGAACGTTTTCGGTGAATATGTGAAAATGAAGAAAATTGGTCATCGTTATGTAATACAATACTTTAATTTGAAATGCCTCACTTAAATTTTAAAGTGAATACTCTGCATAGTATTTTCCGATTGATTTACTCACTTCGTACCACATAGAATATTGTGAGAATCAACAGCGGACAATTTCTAAGGACACGACCATCACGAAGATATGGAACACAACACTCTCGTTAATTATTCACATTATGAAGTTGTAAATAGTGTGTAATCAACTAGTGTGAAATTCTTGTTCACGTTAATGTATTAACATATTTAAACAATGTTATTACCCAGTTCCTTAAGCAGAGAAAGGTAAATACGAGACATGGCGTACAGCACTGGAAATATAATTTATTTGTTTTGTGCAACAGGTACTGCTGAATTGCAGAGGTACTGCAATCGAACTGATTATTCTTCAGCCCGGTTCGCACCCATAAATGAACTTTCTAAACAATTTTAAGATGAAGGAAGATGAGGGTAGACAACACTAGGTAAAAATTCACTTCGAAACCTCCAAAATAACTCATTTATATAGATGTTCTTGGTTAGAGCTTTCCACTAGCAGCTCATGTCCATTTGGTATGCTTCCTGAACGGGAGGGAAACCAAACTTGACATGAACCACACAGGAAAATTACCTGTGAGATATATTCTCCAGATGTGGGTTGTGATTTCAAGACAGTAAAACAATCTCATAGATGAGAGTCTTTTTGGAAAGTTCACTACCAACTCTGACGTTACTGTTAGCCAAATTCTTCCAAAGCCGCTTGGTCATCAGAAAATATTTTTATTGATTCATCTATGACGTTTGTTTTGCTGGAGTCTATAGTCAAACAGAATGAATGGGGATGAGGGTGAACCATCTGATTTCCACTGATCAGGTGAGGAATTAGGATTAGGATTTCACCTCAAAATGGTACGAAATTGAAGACAGACCCATTCAATTTTTTTTATTATCCTACAAAAACAGAAAGCAGAATGATAAATTATTTCCAGATGGAAAATGAAAGGAATCAGTTATATTTTGTTGGTATTCAAGAGAATTGGGTGGTGGGGTTATCTACTGATGTGAACATTGAAGAAAAACTCGAAATAAACCAATTTTAAAGACTAAGACTATCAACAAGATTATCGAACAATCCCTATGAACGAGATAATGATTCATGGTAAGACAAGAGATTTTTATAGTTCTGTCGTTGAAAACGCGATTTAGACCAGAATCAATGACATACATAAATCGTAATTTCGTCTCATTGTCCTTCTGGCGTTGGAACCAGCGACAAATCATTAATAATGGAAGACCCGATAGTAGATGATTCATAGATTGAAAGAGTTCCATGTGCGATAATTCACGAGACATCGGAATACAAGTGTGAGATTTCCTATGGTTTATAGAGACTAGATATAGTTATCCATACAGGAGAGTTGGAAAATTGATGTGTAACGATGAGACAAGTTTTCAGAATTTTTTTTCTCAACATTCTCTACATGGATTCTATCTGTCGTTAATCATTCTTCGTTAACTGTCTCACCGGTGAAACTCTCGCCAATCAAGACCAGGCAAATGAATATTTGATGAAAGCAAGCGAAACATAAGTAGAGCCACCTATTGGTGTGACAACCGATTCAGCTTGCCAATAGGTGGTTCCACTTATGTTTCGCTTGCTTTTACGCAGAAAATTTTATCAAGTACCATTCTTGGTCCTTCAGATGTTTTTTTTCAAACGAGGACCGCCTGGCCGGTACTGATGATGTCCAACAGGCTAAATAGCTGTCTACCGGTGACTCTTAAATTGAAATCAAATTGAGAATGATCAGAATAGTACTCATCTTTATATGTTTATATATGTATAGCATACACATATTTAAATTTATTTTACTTCAAAAATGGGTTGAAAATACAAATGGAACGTATGAAGATAGAAACTATGCAAGCCGAGGGGCAGAGGTTTCATCTATCAACGTAAGATTCATAACACGAAAGCACTCAGTACGGGGGAGGGGATTTTCCATCATCATCTGAATAGTTTCGGTTAGATCGGCTCCGTCTTTCAAAACATATGAATGAGTTTATCACACCGTTTCGCATTGTAACAAATTGGTTTTTACGTAACAGTCTCATAACGCGATGGTGATGAAAGCTGGAGTCATATAAATCGTTAAACACATTGTAGTTCTGTTATTCCTCAGCGCACTTTATGTTGATTAGTATTTTATGTTTATGGGTTCCGTACAGGTGAAGTAACAACTTTACGAGATGCCGATGTTATCATATTGAGGAATTGTGTGAATCCTGGATGCTTCTTGCTAGTATAACAGCTGATAGTCATACGAAGATTGTGTTGGAGAGCAAAACCACTATGGGGAATTATTTTACCACTTTAAAGGTTCAATGAAGTTCAGGAATGTTCATAGAGGAATATCTTTCAACTTTCTATTTGAGATCGAGTCGATACATTGAGAATATTGTACAACTTTTGATTAGATGTTATGAATGAATTGATAGCTTCAGAATTTTTGTACTTTTTCACGAATCTAATTGAAACTGTAATATTTCAGTGATTATAGTCATTCAATTTAATTGTTTTTTTCCTCTCATTCAAACAGAAGAAATTGTAGAGTGGGCTAAATTGGACACCTTTGAAAGGAAACCCATGTTTTCAAACTAGATAGATGAAAACTGGTAGGCAAGTCTGAGGGTCAAATTTTATGACGAACTTAATGGTGAAAACAGCATATTGATATCTATCATCGATTCTGCACTTTATGTAGAATTCAATAGTGTAGAAAACTTACTTTTTCAAATGATCTGGTTTTAATGTATCTTCAATTATCAATGTTCGATTCAGCTCTCGCTGAGTTCAAAAGATATCAAACAGTATGAGATTTTCATGAATGCCGTATAAAAAGAATATACCAGAAGTCTTCGGTTCAAACGACTTGAAAATGTGCATTTTCGAAAGGTTTTTCCTGTCAAAAAATTCTTGTTTCAATGGAAAAACCTCAAAGCTTACTATTTCAAAGATGACTAGCAAAACATCAAGTGTGCTACATTTTTGGAAAGGAATTTTGAGTTCTATTGAAATATGCAGGAATATACGAAGTGTCACATTAAAAAATAGTTTTACATCAATAACTATTGATTACTCATTTGAAAAAAATAGTTTTTTCACATCATTGGATTCTACGCAAAAAAGTGCTTTGGAAATATATTTTGACAGAAAAAATCAACTTTTAGAAAACGCACATTTTCGAGTCGTTCGAACCGAAAGACTTTTGGTATATCCTCTTTATACGGCATTCATGAAAATCTCATACTGTTTGATATGCTCTAAACTCAGCGAGAGCTGAATCCAACAATGATATTTAAAGATATAAGCGACATTAAAACCAGATCATCCACAATAAAAATGCAATAACCAACAGAGATTTGCCTGGGTGGTCCAAAAGAATTTTTATTTTTTCTCAGAACTTGATACAGGGTGTTATATTTGATAGTATAGTAAGGCCAGAGTTACGTATTACTCTCTTTTATATTTAAGAACTTTTCGAAGACATATTATTTCTGCCGGAGATTTTTAAATTGACATAACCATTACTTCATCAATTTTCTTGAGATCCTTGTGAATTCGTATTGGTCAAGTTATATTCGTCAGAAACATTTTGATAGAAAAAGTCAACGTGATTTGAACTTCATGGAAACCTTTTTATTTCAAAAAATACACATTCAATTCGGAAATAAATACAATTGAAATTATGGTTCGATCACAATTAATTTCAACTGTAGTCTCTGCAGTGACATAGTGAGCAGTATTCAGTTTTTTTCTGTATTATCTGAGGATTTTTTGTTTCTAAATTTTTTCATGTCATTGATAATTCCTGTTGATACATTTCCTATTCACCAAATTTGCTGAAGTCGAATCATTACCATCATTATTATTGTTATTAACTTTAAACAAAATTATGGTACCAAAAGTGTTCTTTCTAACATCACCGATGGCATTATACATTCATATGATAAGAATGAAATAACTCTTTTAGTTTCACAAAAGCATTTGATACTATGAACCAAATTTGACTATATGCAAAGCTTAGTTACTACGGATTCGACGAAAAAAGTCAATAATAACACATCATCAGAACTGAACGTAATAATTTCAAGGTGATGACAACTTGGCTTGAAATCTTTTTTATTTTTATCTTCATTTTCATTTTATACTTCTTTGTTTTTATTTTTTATTCACTTGTTTTATTTTTACTTGTATTTTATTTCACTATCATTTCATTTCAGGTTTTTTGCTCAATATAACTTACAGATATTTATTTTTAATTCTTCTTTTTTGGTTGTTTCAGGGATTCCAAATCATTTTTTTTATATATTAGACAATGGAAGTCCAAACTAGTGAAATTGTACGTAATAAATGGTGCACCTCAGGGCTCTATACTTGCACCTCTCCTATTTATCATTTACACCTCCGAATTCTCCAATGTACTGAAAAATTTCAAAATGCATACCAGTGCTGATGACACCAATCTAATTTTTTCACTATTTGAACATCAACCCAAATGAATCATCAGCCATAATTTTTGGAAATGAGAGGGACCGGAATAGGGCCATAGATAATTTGTTAATTTTTGTCAATGGTGACGAATTGGAATATTGGAGTTTGAGGTTCATTAGCCATACTAACTCTCTTATCACGAGAGCATAATGAAAATAAAGGTCATTTATTGTTACTATTATTTTTTTACCGAAGAATGCACTGGTTAGGCGCTTTGATAAGCCAAGGTCTTCAATGTTATTGAAGAAGACCCCATGCATTGGTTTATCCTAGCGTTTCCGCAGAAGTGAGGTGATTTTATTCGAGCTTTTTGCTGAACGGGTTCCAACTCGGTGACAGAGTTGTGACTACATCGTTCAATGTCGAAAACTAAACCGAGTTCATCAGCTGCTCGAGCAGCTGCCCTGAAGAGAAATGCTC
>WOGO01001548.1:0-17848 GCA_015342085.1 Leptinotarsa defecta
AATCTGTAATCTCACTTTTTCTCTTGTTTTTTTCCATTATTTTGACTGTATTTATTTGATTCGTCAACATCACACCATAAAACTATGTCGCAAAGCTGATAATATCAGCTTTTTTGTATCATATTATTGAGTTTTTTTAGTATAATTTGATTATATTTGATTTTGAATCAATCGACTTTCTATATCTTTTCGCTACTTATGAATAAATAAACAATAACAACCCTGCAGACGCATAAGCCTATAGCAGGGTCCCTCTCAAAACACACTACCACAAACATAAAGTAATTTGACCAAAATTTGGATAAACATTTTTTAATTGAATTGAATGAACAATAATATTATTATTATTCGAAATAGAAATCAGATTTTTATCTTATCATCTTCAAAAGTGAAAAAACTAGCGCTGATTTCCCAACATCATTTTATCACCTTTCTCCATTACTTTTCCATCTACTCAAATTCAACCATCTGGTATAATGAAGTTGACGAATAATCAACATGTTCAATACATACATAATATCACATAGAACATTTTCTCAAAATGTTCCCTAGTACCATCGGATCTTTTTGAAAGTCATATTATGGAAAATTCTCAAACTATCAGTTGACAAATGTAGTCGGCAAGATCGTTTTTCTGAATTTCCATTTGGGTCATTCATGAAATAAAATCCGTGAATAACTGTATAATCTGAATGATATAATGGAACAGAATGTAGATATAATAAAAGATAATTCCCAACTTTCATTCACCTCATCTCCGGTCCGTGGACTATGAAAAACTTTCTGAATCTAAAAACGAGCTTTATAACTCAACTCAAATCATTTCATACAATCATTCCGCAGGCACTTCCACGGAATAATGAAAATTGCGGAATATGCAGTTGAAGATGAAAAACTCCATGAATATTCAAAGCGGAAAAATGTGTATTTATTCTCGCAAAATTTTGTTTTTCTCAGGGTTTCGTCTGCATTGCCGCGCATTCAACTCACTGGATTCGAAAAACATGAGTATTTTCTTTGTGATAGATTGATTTCTTTATTCGTTTATTTAGGCTGGAAAAGCTAATCCTGTGAAACTGAATAATAAACAAAATGCGCCGTCGAAAATCTATCGTAAGGTATAATTGGCAGGAAAAAAACTCGCAAAAATACAAAATAATATAAATTTTCTTTTGTATGAATCCAAAATCCCTGACAAAATGATGAGTGATACTAAAAACTGAGCCTTCATTCAAACAGTAAAACAAATTCCCTAATCTGGTTAAACAGAGACTGAAGCCTATCAAACTCGAATCCAAATAGAATTCCATAGATTTTTAGGAAGCGCTTAACTCCCTTAACGTTGAAAATGATAAAAAATGTATTACCCAGTTTTTGACGATGCTAACAATTTGAATAATTTATTCATCAAAAGTATTTAAGAAGCCTATTTTGTTCCTGATAGTTCACTAAAAAAAATACCCACCACCTCCTTATAGATCTCCTTTCGGTGTTACAATGGTTTGTCCTGAAAATATTGAGAAAATCGTCAGCATGCCTCCTAATGTAAAAGGAACGGATAATGTTGACTTGAAAATAATTTCTATGGTGATTTTCCGTCACAGCGAAATAATTGTTTTTCTTTCCGGATTAGTCGAAAAAATCTTATACTATTCCTTTTCTGAAAAATGATCCAGCATACTGCTTCCATATTTGGTCCTTTTCAATATCACCTACTCTTTTCAAAGTCCTTGGAAAAATTGTTCCCAATCAACTTACAGAATTTTCTGGAGTTGAACATGTATTTTGTGCTAGTCTATCCGGATTCCCAGCAAAGCGCAGAACTGCTACTAAGCTAGCTGATGTTACTGATTTAGAACAGCTGATTCCAAACTCAATACTTCCACTTGACTTCAGCAAAGCCTTTGACTCCATCATAAACTCTTATATAATTAAGTAAGGCGGCTAAAAAAAATGTCGACGTGCAATAATTGTTTCATAAACTACACCTCATGATTTGATCCCCACCAACTTTTTGTGGAGAGCTGATCACAATTGAAGAAGCTACTGTGTTAGGAAAATATGTTGTGATATATTTTTCAAAATGAAGTTTGTGGAGATCAAATCGTGAGGTGTAGTTTTTGAAATTACCATGGATTTTCATCAAGTAACGACCGAATCAATCAGATAAAAAAGTACAATAATTGGTGGTGATGTCCCTGTTGTTGAACAGTCCATATCTGGGGTACCCCAGGAAGGTATCCTTGGGCCACTGTTATTTTCATCTTACACCGCTAATTCTCATCTATAGTCGTAATGCATCTGCATTTGCAGAATACATCAGTTTACGACAGATAGAGAAGTTTCATGTACCAAAATAATTTCTTATCTGAAATATATTCACGGAAATTTTTTGTTTTGTATTCATAATTTAAAACTCAATGAGTCCAAGTCAGAACCAATCATATTTGGTGAAAACAGATTTGAACTGGCGAACGATTCTGATTTTAAGATATAAATCACTGAAGAAGTTGGAAACCTTCGATTTTTGCCAGAACTATGTGGATGTCAATCCAAATAAAATCAAAGAGCGTACATTGCATCCTTAAAAAGTCACTATTTGGTGTTGATTTTTGACTGGCGGCGTCAGCGGTCCATATTTCATTGCGAACTACGTTGGCCAGCCTATCACTATCAACGGCGGGCTCTATAGGTCGATGATTACCAACTTCTTTTGGCCTGAATTGAATGATCTGGACATCGACGACATATGATTCCAACAGGACGGTGTTAAGCGCCACACATGCCACTTTGAATAATACGCACAAGCGATTTAGGAGAATGGTCATCCCACGAGCAGGTGATGTGGATTGGCCACCAAGATCGTGCGATTTAACCCCATTAGATTTTTTCTTGTGGGTTTTTTTTGAGTCGCAGATTTATGCGAATATGCCACAAATCACAGCATTCCTCAGAGCTTACATAACCCATGCCATTGGTCAAAGTCAGAGTCATGAAAAATTGGACGTTTCAGATATGCTCCACTCAGAGAAACCGTGGTGGACATTTCAACGATGTTATATTCCATACATAATGGCATCAATATGTTGTTCAAATGAATAATACATTTCGATGATATCTCGAGACACACTTTGTTCTATTTAAATTCAAGGATAGGAAGCGGTCAATGGAACACCATATAGTATAACTAACGGTTTCGAATATTTTTGAAGAATACAAAACATATTTCAAGATTCATTTTCTTTTTAAATTCATATAGGTATTGTAATAGTAACGAAGAAAGTAATACAAATCATGAAATTATGAAACAACAATAAAAAATTATTGATTCCAAATTCATATCCTGTGCATTTTATATTTCAAAATCTGAATTGTGGGCAGATGAAAAGAATTATGAAATAAAATCTAGGACCTTTTTCGTAAATCTTCATTCCATCAATGCATTCACCAAAACATATAGTTCCTTCGCCATTATTTAAAAATATATAATTTAAAAACTAAAATGAAAACACGCTTTAATAGCAACACAAACAACACAGACTGTGTTCCACATCGATAATATATGGCTTGATGTAACTAATGACTTCTGATAAGTCTGAAATCAGAATAAAAATATTCACAAAAAAATTAGTTTTGTTGTAAAAAAGAGTATGGGATGCTTTGAGTAAATAACATTTTTATTATGGCTTCAATCTGGCAAACAGCTCCTAACCAAGTATTCATAAGGGTTTTTTGTAAAATAATTAATAGACAGATATCCTTAATTAGTTCTTTTTAATAAAAAGCAATTTCAGGTGTAGAACATGTCAATTACAGTAAACATTACAGAAGTAGTAAAAAATCATGAGGCAATATCATTAAAGCGAATTTTTTTAATTTTTATAATTATTTTTCACTTTTTAGTTTGGCTTGCTTTTTCAAGCCCATTTGTTTCAATATGAAATATATACGCATGGGCGGACAGTGTTGTTGTCTCACTTGCTCTCACACAGATTCTGTGTGACAAAATTATCCAATGCTGGCGATCCTGATCAGGATAATGAGATACACAATGTTTAAAATACATTTGTCAATTGTATATCAACGACTTATTTGAAAAACCAAGAATCCAATATATTGCTTTGCTGACGACAGAACACTTGTCTCATTATTCCATTTGGATTCCAGGACATCGGCTACGGAGGCACATCTTCACCGGCAGCTGGAGGTTGCATATCATAATGAAGATCTAAAAATGATTTCGAATTGGGGTGAAAGTAACCAAGTTCAATTCAATGCCACAGAAATCCAGGCATCGGTTTTCAACAAGAAGATAACTTTTCACAATCTACACCTAAACGGTTTGAGCTCCACAAACTTTATTGAAAAACATTTATCACATGTTTCGCTAAACATTAGCTTTTTCAAGTAAAAATAAAGTTTGTGGAGATCAAATCGTTTAGGTGTAGTTTGTGAAATTACTATAGATCTTCATCAAGTAACGGCCGAATCAATCAGAAAAAAAAAAGATAAATGTCTCCGAACCAGATATAATAATGTCAAGTCAGATAATCCCGCTTCGATAACTTTGTTGGGGGTTAAAATAGACACCAATGTGTCTTGGTATAATCATGTCGCTGGAATTGCAAAGGCTGCTCCTCAAAAGCTTGGAACACTGTCTCAACCAGAAAACTGTACACACCTCAGCAACTTTTGATGCTTCATAAAGCTCAGATCAGACTTTCTTTGGAGTATTGTCCTCATGTATGTAGATCTGCCCCAAACATACCCTGAAGTTACTGAATGGCATCCAGAAAAAAGCCATCCACCTGTTTGGAAACACGAACATCATGTGCAACCCTGATAGCCTGAAACATTCAGGAAAGGTAGAAGATTCGTTTCTCTTCTTGGCACGTTTGATTTCACCAAGGGCGGTACATATCCGAAATATGCTCATCGTTTTGAGATTCAACTCAGTACACCTCGAACTTTACTATTTGAGAATTATTCGATCTGGAGAACTGCGTTCATGTGGAATAAACTTCCTGAGAACTTTTTCTAAATGGATTCAATCCCCCGCGATTCGAATTCAATGTGAATCGATACTTTTCAATAGGCACCACTCTGAGAGCGCCTTCAGGATTTTCCTGCAGTGCTTGTGTTTTGTCCTTGAAAAAATAATAAAAAAAGGTAGTCGAAATTAGGTCCAAAGTAGTCGGTTACAAACAAACATACAAGTGGAGCTAATAAAAGCGTGTTAATAATATCACGACAGACACCGAATCAAGTTATCAATAATCGTATTGAACAAGCTATACAAAAACAATCATAACACCTAACTAGCTGTCCCTACGTGGCTCCACTGAAAAACCATGGTCAATACTCCAGTGTTCCACAAAATCATATTCACACACCTCACACAACCGCTCTGGTAGTGACGTGTTCCTAAAAAGATAATATCAAATGTAGAAATAACGGTCCTCGCATTTCCCTGACAAAAAACAAGTGAAACGGTGTACAGCGGCATGTAAATTACATTTTGAACAGAAATATTTGTAATGGAATCAGACAAATATGTGGTATAATTATTTTGATTCATGTCGAAATCCTTTATGAGAAAATACGTTTTCCTAATGCGTGTTATTCAAATAATTGGTAATTGTACATGGCTTTAATGATTTGAGTACTGTATTGATTTACGAGCTTTGTAATAGTTCGTTGAATTTCGAATGGAATGCAACCTTTCGCATGAACTTCCACGTGTTGCTGATTATTTGAGTGATGCATTATATGGTTTTGTGATCTTTGATTTATCGAATTGAAATTGTAAATAACATGAATGTATTCACCTTAAAATATCAGTACGGAATATGATGTGAGTTACTTCGAATTGCGAAGGAGATTGCGGTTGCTGTATTTCTCTATATTGAAGGAGCATTTGACAATGCACTACCTCAAGCAATAGGATCATCTCTGGCTAGAAAAGGTATAGAATCAATCATAACTGGCTGGATCTATGACATGCCGGTAAACAGAACTGCAACTACGGCTCTTCAAAGCGATGCCATCAGGTTCAGGGTCAACAGAGGCTGTCCTCAAGGTGAGGTACTATCTCCTCTTTTGTGGTCGCTCCTGATGGATAATCTGCTTGATGCCCTCGACAGAAAAGAAGTAGGTCTTCAAGCTTATGCAGATGACCTTGTCACATTGGCAAGTTCCACGTCGGGAAGGATACCTTGTATATCCTCTAAAACACACAGTTGGTGCCTGAGGAAGCAGATGTCTGCCCAGCAAAACTGTGATGATCCCCTTCACCAGGAGGAAAAAACTAAACAATCAAACGCCTCTTTCCCTCAATGGTGAGGTCACTACATTTGGAACGGAGGTGAAATATTTCGGCAGTATCCTTGATAAGAAACACGCCTGTAACGCTCAGTTGGGAAGAGTTTCACACAAAGCCAGACTGTCCCTATGGATATGTCGTAAAACTTGGGGCTTTGGTCCAAAACAAATGCATTGAATTTATGTGATGATTATCAGACCAATGACCACTTATGGGGCAATTGCCTGATGACCGAAGGCTTTACAGAAAACAATCCAGGCTAGCTTATAGAGACAGGCTTGTCTGGCCATCAGTGGCGCCAACAGTACCTTACTGTCAGCCGCCATGGAGAGCCTTCAAATTTTTCTGGAGAGAGGTTAGACGGACTGCATATAGACTTCTGCATGTTACCAATTGCACAAATCGATTTAATGCAGAGTGCAACAGGCTGTTGGTTGACACTGGAAATCACAGCATTCTGGAAATGGCTTCTGACTTTATGCCTCCAACTGTCAACTACGAACTGCCTTATGAAGTACTGTGTCCGAGTAGAGAGGACTGGATGCTCCGGGAGAAAGCAATATTAAGAGCAGAAAATTGTTCGTTCGCAGATGGCTCAAATACACCTACCGGTTCTGGTGCAGGTGTTTTCAGAACCGAGGTATCAACCTGCCTAGGAACCTATGCGACTGTATTTCAAGCAAAAATTTACGCTATTGAATTCTATGCAGAAAGATTGGAAGAATTCAACCTCATACAGTCAGTAAAAATATTTTCGGGCAGTCAAGCGGCGTTGAACAATCAATTGCATACTTTGATAATAATTATTTTTTCTTAGGTCAATAGTCAGGATTTAGAAATAATAATTCCTTTGAATCAGCTATTCAATATGCTTTCTCTAGCTGAAAAGACGCATATGATGAGAATGAATACGCTGTAGCTGTCTTCATTTACTCCAAGCGAGCAATTGAAGCAACTGACAGAAACATTTTGATGAATAAATTTTATTATTACGGGTTAACAGGCTCTGTGCTGGCTTGGTTTCTTAGTTACCTCAGTGAAAAAAAACAGAAAACAAAAATTGGTTCACAAATATCTGATGAGATAGATGTCAACATTGGTATTCCCCAGGGAAGTATACTGGATCTACTTTCATTTATTATATACCCAAATGATATTTATTATGTACCTGGGACACATGAACCTGATGTGTTTGCAGACGATACATTAGTGTACCTGTACTTCGAATGCAGAACTCAATGATGCTGTAGATACTCTCGAAGGTTTTATAAAGAATATCGAAAAATATTCACTTACAAATAAATAAATTAATATTGAATATGCAGATGAAACGAAAGTTATGGTGATAACAACCAAATATAAACTGAACTCTATTGATTATATTGAAATAAAAATTGAAATTGATAACACTACTTTGGATTATATATCAGAAATAAAGTATTGTTGACAAAACTTCGAGTGAATATGCTATGAAAAAACTGTCAAAACAAATAATTTGACAGTCAACTCCAGAATATCAACAAATAATTACATAATTGAACCCCATTTTGAGTACTGTCCAACTTTGATGCATTAATGCATTGATGCATAAACATAGGGTTTCCCAACTTCAAAAACTCCAAAATGAGGGCATGAGAATTATCTTGAAATGCTTATACTTCCATTGATGATATGTTGAATACGCTGCAATGGCTATCGATTTCAAATCGATAATTTTTCAAACAATGGTTTCACATTTGAAATAACCAAAGAACGGGGTCGGGCTCGCCATCAGGTCTTTTACACTAAGTGAATTGGTCCAATCGTTTGAAAGTTATCACAACAAAAGGAACTTGACGCAACGCAGTAAGCTTTTATGCGTCGCGTCTACTGAAAGACGACGATGTACAATGCACTTGGGTACAGAGGCGGTCTAAGCATCGAAGCACCATTGCAGAAAAGGCGACTCGAACGCGGGCAGACGTCGTTGACAGTTGTGTTAGTTTTGCGAATTTCTTCATTCTCGAAGCTAGTCAGTGCTAGCTTTTGCCGTTCTTATATAAACGTAAAGCCGAAGCTACTGAAGCTGGAATTTTCAAATATGCCGGTAGGTTTTATGTATAGCGTAAATGAGCATCAAGAAGTGAAATCAGAAATTTCCACCCTACTGTCTGCGCATGCGTTTATATTTCAATAGTAAAGCAAATAGGCTTGAAATAGCAAGACAAACTGAAAAGAAAGAAATAAAAAGAGAGAAATCAATAATAGTTCAAAAACTAAAACAACACGCTTCAATAGCAACACAAACTAAAAAATAAAAAGTTATTCAAATTTAATTCAATATTGTATTTAACATCCATAATAAGTCCTATGACTCGATGTAACTAATAACTTTCAATGAGTTTGAAATCAGAATAAATCTATTTACAAAAAATTAATTTTGTTTTAAAAAATAGTCGGGTGCTAAATATCCAGATTAGAGCTATGATAAAAATATAATTTGAAGTGTCCCACGTTTTCTTACCGAAAAGTTATTTTTTTTTTGTAAAAAGGTTTATTCTGATTTCAGACTTATTAGGTCATTATTTACATTGAGCCATAGGACATATTAGATGTTGAAGACAATCTTGAATTAGTTTCGAATTATTTTTCATGTTTTAGTTTGTGTTGTTATTATTTTTTAAATTTTTCCAAACTATTATTTCTCGCATACGTATTCAAATATCTATCCCGATATAGTAGTAGTCTTTTCCAACAGGCATCTACCAGAACCTACGTTTCCAGAGACGAATATTTCGAAATTTCTAAATATTCTTTTTTTTATAATCGATCAAACCTTTCTACAAATTTTTGCAGATTTTTGCTTGATCATTTTCCATTACCGTTCATAACAATATGGTCGAAAATTTCCTCGTTTCAGAAATAATGAATGATCGCACTAACTTAAGCGTATATCACAATAATTCATGTGAATGTGATATGACGATAGTTATAACAATCATTTTCTACTCTGGCGAACATTGAATGTACGATTGATATTTGCCGTTGTTATAACGCAGTTATTATGGAAAATATATTACCATATTCTACATTTCCTGCATAAATGAATCCACAACCATCATAATGTGAATAGTTTTGATTTCTCGCAACAAAATATGCATTCCGATTATTTGACTTCTATTCGTGAGAAACAGCTTTCAGCTTTTACTGCATTGCCTATGAAATTTCGACAACTGGCAACTTTCCAGAAGTATAACTGCAGGATTGAACGTTTTAATTACACTAAGTATTAATAATGCCATGGGCTGCTCTGTTAATTGGTAAGAGCATTTGATCCCCTTATTTGTGACACATTCAGCATTCACATGATGAAGTGATTACACAATAGAAGATAGTATTATGACTGTACTTGGGAATTGAAGAGTTTGAAAAATGTCTGAAAAAGTATAACAAATAAAATATACCAAATGGTATAACTCACAGGATTTTGGTTTCATAATTTGCTAGAAATCACACGTAAGAGGTAAGAAAGCATTAATTCTGAGCTCTCACAAATTTCGAATGTTGACGGTTGTCATTTGTTCAGGAACTGTTGTTTGATAAACACATTTTGTGAATCAGAAGTTTGTATAAATAAATACTCGTGAAAGTTGGAAGTTTTTTCCCTTTGAATATATTTCTGCAGGATTCTCGATAATCCAAATGGAACATCAGGCAAATTATCCTTTTTTGTGCCAAAAAGACTGGTACTATCGATGGCCAAACCATCAGCTACAATATTATAACTCATAGTCGAGTAAACCAATGCAACTTATCAGATTTTTTATTGCGAAGTTCTGTTTATTCAATTTGAAGCAGATCATAGTGATGCATTCCTTCCATCTGAGATTGCTATCAACAATTGTACCTAGAAATTTGCAACTTTCTTGAAATATTATTGTCTGATTATTAATGTTCAGTTGTTCTGTAGACAGTTTTTCTGTTTTGAATCTCTGGAATTGAACTGCAATGATTTTGGAATAATTTACGATCAAACGGTTGTTTTTCACACCAATTATCAAATTGAAGAATAACGTTATCTGTTTACATAGAAGTACATCATTGATTTATTTTTAATACAAATCATGATATTATAAAACAACAACAAAAATTAATTGGCGCTCCGGAGCGACTTTATTGATTCCAGTGGCGCATTTGCTTTTTCAGCTGCAGAAAAACCTGGAAAAACCTGCAGCACCACATTATCTGAAGATCTTGATCTGCCAATGTCCTCTTTTTCATAAAACAAAATGTTAGGTGTCTCCAGAGGCTCCACTGAATTCAATACATCGCCAGAACACTTCGTGACACGACTGTCGTCAAACTAAAACGAGTCCGTTTCGGCTTTAACCAAGGCGTAATTATATAGAATATAACAAAATGATAAAATTAATAATGAGTTCTACAGTCGCGGTATGGTAAAACAAGATCTGGGAAACAGAAATCTTCATGATAGCCTGAATAAAGCAATATAATGTTGAGTTATTGTTGAAGCTTAGAGTCTTTATTTTTGAGTTTTTGGGAGGTAACTAATCGAAATCTACGGATGAGGTGTAATACAATTCAGCCGACATATATGAGAAATTACCTATATAAATAGCCGAGTAATGATTTGATATGAACAGAAGGTGTCGATGGCGACTAGTATCATTATTGAAAAATAGTTAAATGAGTTTATCACGCAGGTATAGTGTGGAGTTTCGGTTTTCAAAATTTTATGAGTGAAGGTATGAAGGTGCAGTTCTCTAATAGAATTCAGTTTCAGTCAACCAGAATTTTCAAAAGCTGAGCTTCAGATCCTGAGAAAATAAAAGTCTGTTTGAAGGTGGTTGATGATGTTTCGTGATGCATTTCATTAGTTCGGACTTTCATTGTTTGATATGATATAAATTGATTTGAAATCTGTGAAAAAATCTGCAAAAAATTCAACAGATCAGCTGAAAAATAACAATTTTATTGAGGAAAAAACTGAAATTACAATAAAATCACATACAAGAAACAACCAAAAAAATTAAAATAAAAAAAATAACTATTAACTCGAGCTGAAAATTGAAAAAAATTATTGACAAGAATGTTAGGAATCACACGTCAAAAGGTAAGATCTCGTTAGTCCTTAGCTCGCACAAGTTTCTCAACTTCTGAGAGCAGTCGTTCGTATAGGGGTGATAGCTGATTAACGGTAAAACAGATTGTTTCTTAATGAAAAAAAAATTTAAAAGATTCCAAATCAAGTTACTTCACGACGTTTCGATTTTTAGTATACACAATTGTCTTCGGGAGCTTGTATGTTATTCCATTGTAATTTGAGTTTTTCCTTAATTAAATTGTTAGTTTTCAGCTAATCTTTTCAATTTTTTACAGATTCTTTCACGGATTTCTAATCACTTTATATCGTATTAGACAATGGAAGTCCGAAATGATGAAATGAGAGTCTGTTAGGATATAACTGCCTCAAAATATCGAAAGAAGTCTTACATACGTGACTGACATGTTTTGTGAATCTAAGTTGGGTGTCAATCCGTAAACCCAAATTTTCACTCACCTCTACAAAGGGGTTAGGTTAGGTTAGGTCGTGGGCCTATTCGACCCTCCACCGCAACCCATAAGGGTTTATTGTGGCTTACACCTATTCACACTTGGCCAAATAAATCCAGCTTCTTAACGAAACCGATTAGTTTACATGGTTAGTGGTCTTTCAGGTCAGATGGTAAGACTACGGCTCTGCCGAACTCTAAAAACCTGATTCGGTCCCCAGCGGGAAAGGCTACAAAAGGGATAGCGTGAATATGGATGTGAATAGATGGAGTGTCACGCACCGTACTTCCCCCATTTTTCTGTCCGGAAACCATAACTTGCGGTTTATTTGGATTGACTTACAGATTGTGGGCACAAGATATATCAAATAATGATTGAATATTTTTAATAATGAGTTTTTCGACCTTTTCAATTGCATGGGAACTGAAAGTCATAGGTATATTGTCACATTATTGGAGAAAATCAATAAAATATAAATTTATTCATGAAAATGATAATTTCTGGTTATTTTCCTCGAATACCGGGCGGCATATCCGGAAGTATTCAATTCACATTGAATCAAGTAATATTAACATCAATTATAATCGCTGAGATTGCTGTTTCAATAGTTCAGCAAATGATGGTCACCTGGAGGATGATGGATATTTAAAGAGAGGGATTAAGGAAAAAAGAAGTCAGTTGATGGGAAGCGGCCCCAAAGGTGTAACAAACTGTCGACAATTCTGGTGCTTTTTTTGTAAGTATGATTGTGCTGTTTTTATTTTAAAGAGATGTATTGATTTTATCTAACTGTTTCATTCACCTACTACCCTACATCCTGAACTGAGTGAACATTACAAAATTAAGAGTGAGACCCCCCAAAAAAATGGTAATTGGTTACCAATAGACTCAATTGGGTCGTGACAATATATTTGGGTGTCATCGGTGCGACGCAGTGTTAAATGAGATGTTTGCATGTATGTATGTAATTATGGAAATCACCTATGTAGAGGGCGGAAAGAAGTGGCCCCAATGCAGAACCTTGTGAAACTCCGAATCTTCTGACCAGTGAAGTAGATTATTCGCCATCCAATATGGCACTTTGTCTAAAAGAGATAGTGCTCTCCAAGAAAAATAAAAAACTCAAGTTTATTGCTCAAGATAGACATATCTACTCATTCGAAATCTTTGCTTTGATCAGGAATGAGACAATTGAATTTTTTCCATCGCATGACTTGAAAATGTCATCAGTGATAAGGGTCGATATGTGCTGTATTAAATAATAGGCGAAACCCTGCTTGCACTTCAGAAGCAGAAGAAGCAGCAGAAGCACAGACTAGTTGGAAATTTGTATTTTGATGATTATTTCTATTCTAGTGTCCAGAGAGAGACTAGAAAGTTGGCTGTGGGGACGTATATCAGACAATTTGGTGGAATCTATACATTTTGTTAGAGGAGTAACTCTGGCATATAGATGGAAATCAATTTGTTTTGATATTGGAATTGAAAATGAATGTGAAAAGCGGCAGCAACTGAGGTTTCACCAGGTATAACATGTGGATACAAATTTTGTAACAACCTACAGCATTACTATTGATTTTTTTATATATCTCATAACTGTCTCACTATCAATAGTTTTGAAGAAAAAACTATTGTTAGAAATCAGTGAGACATATATCTCATGAAAATTAATTTGATAGTCTGTTTTATTCAGAATCGATGTATTTGCGAAATGTCCATTCAATAAGTTAATGTTTTTATTTCTGGAGGCATTTCCGGAGTAATATGCATCAAGAAATATGCTGAACGATCTGAGCGTACTACGAGCCCAAGTGTTTGTACTCATCAAAAAAAATATTCAAACCATATCCAACGTAGATTCCAGTCTGTCTGTCTGTCCAGTCTGAATTATTTTCTAAACTCTTATTCTTCATCAATGATGAAATAATATGGATGTAATAAGGACAGTGGTACTGAATGCATTTGCCAAAATAAGATAATATGTTCTTCAATCTTTTACTCACGCTAAAATTGCTGACATGCACTTCATTCATGGATCAACAAATGGAAATGGGGAAGAAGTATGGAGTTTTGATAAAAATGCAGGTGGTGGAAGACCAGAAACTGTAACAACGGCTGAAGTAGAAAAAGCTGTATGATGTAATGATGAAGCAGCAGAGCGCATTCTTTGTACCTGCCCCGCTGTAGAAAGAATCAGGTTTTTACTAACCTAAACTAACCTAATCTAACCTAACCTTACCTAACCTAACCTAATAGTACCATGAAGATTGCACTGCAGCTGAAAGTCAGCCCAGAAACCATATGGACAGTTCTCTGATATGGGTATATGATATGGGTACCTCCTGTACCCATATCATATACAGCCAGTTGAAGCTCTGCTGCTTCGGTATTTCCATCCTCAATTATTGATTTGCAGGTAGTTGATGCATGCAATGGCACACAATAATAATTTTTTAACGAATATTTCATTTAGGAACAAGCAAATTTTTCACGAGATGCTATTATGAACTTTCACGATAACCAATTTTTTGGCCGACGTAAATCTCCACGTTATTAGAGAAAGTCATTTTCTCTAACAATTTTCGCTAAAAGTTTGGGTAGGAATGATTGGCCCAGTTTTCTACCAACAAGATCAACAGAAGAATCCTACACGGATTTTTTGCTACCCATTTTGTTAGAAAAAGTGCCGGTACTTGTGAAAGGTAACACGTGGGTCATGCACGACGGGGTTTCAGTTCATTTGAATGTTCTTGGTCGTCAGCATTTCGATATCACCTACCCTAATCGTTGAATTGGATGTGCAGGACCTCAAAATTGGTATTCTCGCAGTCCCGATATGAATTCCTAGATTTATCGAGTCATTTGAAGGCTCTTCTTGGAACAACTTATGTACTAGATGTGGATGACTTGAGGAATAGAATAGTTAACAATTGCAATGCCATAAGAAATACTCCAAGTAATTTTGAACATGTCAGACAATCAATAACAAATCGATTGCAATTATGTATCTAATCAGAAGATGGACATTTCATTCATTCACTTTAAGGTCAAAACTAATAATTATTCACTTCTGGTTTTTATTTAATGTTGTACATGGACAGTTTTTGGAAGCAACATTTTTCTTCGAAAACGAATCTTGACATAAAGAAAACATAAACTACGAAAAAATCGTATTTTTAGTTGCCCAATTCAAAAACATAAAAAACTACAACAATGTCAGTGGCATTCTTTTTTTCTGGATATTGTTGTATCTAGTGGCCACTGAACCGCCAAGGACCTCAAATAACTGTAGCAAATTTCATTGAAATTGGTGTAAGAATATTTATGATATTTTATAAATACCGTTTTTTGTTGAACTTTACCGCTCTGTTTCTCAGAAACGAAGCAACTACGGATTTATATTCATAATTTTTTTTTCTTGAAACAACCTAATAAATGACCCTCTGAAGTTTTGTATCGTCGTTAGAAAACACCCTGTATAATGAATTTGATAACAGACATACATAAAATACCCTACGCAGAATCTAACGTTGATCATAATAATCCCAGCTTGTACAAGTTTCGACTTCGAATAATTGAATAGTGGTTAACAGAAAAACATATTCAACTTATCAGGTCAAGAAAGCACTTATCACTTCGAAACATTTGGAGAGAGCTATCCAAAGAGTGAGTACCGAAAACCACTAGAATAATGATAATGAAAGCAATCATGAAATTGCAAGAATGTAGAAGTTGATACTTGCAGTTGAAGCCACAAGTAGCCCCGAGTCTGAAAGAAACACATACTATGAAACTTTGAAAACCTGAACAACATGGAAACTCCTAGATGAATCCAAAGTCCAACTTTCAGATAATAGTTACCTTCCAGGAAATTTGTATGTTCTATGAATCAACATCTGGAGATAATATTTGCACAGATCATTAGATTGATTTTCATGGTTCACTCAAACTGAACACGATTTCTACTGAAATGAAAATTCAATCTCATCAACTCAATCAAAATGGTAAATTGAACAATCAAGATAAGCTGCCTATATCAGGTATATTGATATTACTGTTGATGTAGTGATCGTTCATCTAGTAAGTTCGACCAGCATGAATCTACCAAGAGAGAACCTGTTCTTATGATGCACTGTTTGGAACTTCTGGTGTAGTAATTAATTTCACTGGTGTTCTATCCCAACACCAACCCGATATTTTCAATACCTTGACAAGTGTTTCAGTCACCAAGTGATCATCTTCAAGAGTAAGAAGATTAAACTTTTTCTTGAAGTTGATCACTTGGTGATCGAAACACGTGTCGAGGTGTTACAGTAACAGTTTGGTCTAGAGTTATTTGGAAAAATATTCATACCTTTCTTGGATTTAGAATAAACTCTAACAGTTTTCGATGGAAAAACAAGAGTAACCTGTCGAAAATATTCAAAATCTATCTTTTTCTTTGGAAACTTTTACTGCCATTGTTACAGACGTAACAACAAAATATACTTATTTCATTCGAAGCCTGATCTACAGTTCCTCATTTATTCATGCTACTCCATTGAACATAGCGGTTTTCTTTCACGTTCCTCCGAGTTATCACACAGGAAGTTTCGGAGAACTCTCATATAGAGTTAAAATATTCAAATATTCAATTACTTTACATCATAACACCGTGTTATTTAGAACCGCATGGTTGATTACCCCTCTTCAGAATAAGCCGATATAAGAAGTTTACACGCGATGCTTTCCCATATTCTAGGATATTTTTCATACAGTGGAAGCGTGGGGATTTCTGATACGAATATAACGACGTATTCGCAACAATATTGATATCGCGTGCTGAATTGAATTGAAATATATATTGGGGGGAACTCGGATGGTGTATTTTATTAAATATATTTCTCAGAAGGTTTCGAATGAAAGTATGAATAACAGATGAGCTGTCAGTGGAGTCAGTAGTCTGGATGGCTTCATTGACAAATAATGTATTTTGTAGACTATGGTTGCCTTTCAAAAAAAGAGTATGTTTATAAACCTACAACTGGAGATTATTAGAATGCTTCCCGAACTTGATATTGATTGAAAGTGATTTTACGGAAAAAGAAACCATTCTCATTCCTGTTCAAAATGGTGGAATGTGCCTAAGAGATTACCTGCTGGTGTTAGTTTCATATTTTTAACGTTGAGGTAGAGATCATTCAGCTAATAAATATTTTCTCAGCATTGTTTTCTTTGAACATGACAATGTATAAATGATTGTTCGTTTTCAAACCTACAATCAAACTCGTAAAAAGCCATTTGGGCTTCACTCTAACTTAAAAATTACTGAGAGGAAAATTTAATGAGATAACAATTACAATTCCTTTCACTGCCTAAACAAAATCAAGTTCAATGTAATATTCGACGTTACGTGCTTTCATTTTGATGAGATAGAATAACCTAATTTCTCCAATATTGCTTGAAAAACATTCATGGGATTTCCTTAATCACTGAAGTATCTTATGAAGTATATATGAACATTCCTGTCGAAAAAGTACTTACGATCATTTGGAGAGAGCTATCCAAAGACAGCAAATATTCAATTTTTTCTGGGCGGGGCGAAAAGTGAAACATGCCGCCCCTCCACACCTACAGTGATTTTTATCTTTATTATATTTTTAATTTCTCTCCAATTCCGACATAGGCCTTCCGTAATAGGCCTATCACTGTTCTTTCTTTTTTGAGCTTATTCATTAACAGATATATAGACATAAACGTGTAGAATATAATAATACCTATACTTATAAAAAATGCGAAAGTCACTCACACATTAGCTCCCTTCCTCCATACTGGTGAGTCCTAGGACGCTCAAATTTGGTATATAGCTGCTTCTTAGGTCTCAGATGTGCACTATGTGAGGATTTTCAATTATTCAAACTGCGGAGTGTCCCGTTAGGGTAAAAGTTGCGCGTTTATATATAAGTATTACCTTTTAATCACTGTTTCTCCATA
>WOGO01001549.1:0-17846 GCA_015342085.1 Leptinotarsa defecta
ACCATTTAATAGATTCCAAAAAGTAGGAGAATCCTTCCTTAACTGTGAGATAGGAAAGAGTTGGGAACCATTGTATGATTTCCCATTGATGATTTCCCAGCTTTATTTTTGTTTGTTTGCAGACCTTTCCATTTTTTTCATACAATGAAGTTGTTTTGCAGTCCTTATAGTTCTTCTATAAATGTTTTTGTACCTATTATATAGGGAGTTGAAGCCTTCGTTGTTACCTAAATATTTCCTAATTAAATATAGAAGCCAGTTGCGTTATTTAGAGCCAGTTGCGTTATTTACTGTTCTATACCACTGTAACTATGTATATCATAATATGTTCTCGTTAACTCCGGTTATAAAGCAATTACTCGTAGAGTTTACCGAAGAACAAACATTCGTAAATGAAGTAGTGAGCTAATAAAAACTATTTCAAATCACAGGTATAATTACTAGCCCCAATATGCACTTTCCGTTTATATCAATGCTTCATAAACAGTTTGCGTGTGCCTGATTGCCATGAGGACATTAGCGATTGAAGCTCGTAGTTTTTCCTTCGCAGGACGATCAATAATTGATGGTTATTTCACCGAATATTACCTAGAACCTTTCACATTACTCTATTTTGTCCATGAGCGACTTATGTGCATGCATCCAACCAAATTAATGTTTGGGATTGATGATATTCAATGGACGGTTGATGCCTGAGGATCGATGATGTTGAGAACTTTGGTTTTCGGACCAAAACATATTGGGTTCGACTTCATCAGAAACGTGCTTTTTGAAATATAGAACAAATAAATTATCCAGTGAGGGTATCATTATGGGCATCTAGAAACAGAAAACGGTAGATGTATAGCTGATCTGAACCAGTTCTCAATCAAGGGAGGAGGATTTTAGGTGAATTATCCCAGAAAACTCTGCATGAAAATAATTCTAGAATTTTCACAATAAATTGCATTCAAGACGCGCTACGCTATACGGTAGCTCCATCAGTAACTGATGGAGTAACTGCAACAAAACCGGACCAGCAGCATAGGAGCACCTGGAAGGTATAACTTTTATCTCCCTATGATACAAGCCGTGGGTCCATAGGGCTTACCATCCGGCATTCTTAAAGAGTTCCTAGATCACGAGGCAGTGGTACCCACAAAGGACATGATTGGAGGGATTGGAAGCAGACTGGTAGGACCCAGCCGGATGATTTATTTCGCCAATGATGACAATGAGGACCGCAATGCAACGCTTTGTGTATATCTGTTCTGCTTAAAAAAAAACTGTTTTCCGTTAACCAGCTGTCGCCCTCATACGAACGACAACTCTCAGAAGTTGAGAAACTTGTGCGAGCTAAGGACTAACGAGGTCTTACATTTTAACGTGCGATTCCTAACACGGTTAGATATATGTGGATATACGCCGCCAAAATCATCAGGAGCATGTCTTCATTAAGATCAAGTCAGCGAGACAACAAGCATCTCATATCCAATATGTGATGGACTAGAGGACGGCTAATAGACCTATTACGCTCAACGTGAGGCGCACGCCGTTGAACTGGGATTTGTCCACCACACTTTAAGCCAAGGAGTGGTACTAACCATCAGTCTGTATGGCTTCCATGTTCAGTAGCAACGCAAGCCAGCAGTATCGCGGAAATACCAAATTTTGAAGAAATCCTCACTTATTTGAAGAGTCTCTACTTGTTGTATATATCTCGCCAACCTCTGATCGGGTTAAAACCTTGAAGGACATTCGAGGGCATATACAACAATTCAACTCAGACACACCAGCCCTACTGCAGTTCGAGACATATGCAGATACCTTCTACAGCCTGAAGAGAAGAACCACAGCCTGAAGAGAAGAACCATAAAAAAATACGAAGAGCCCTTTCCAAGTAACTAACGAGTACCCAACGCCACTTGGCCAGAATTTTCAATTTGGATGACAAGTAGCAGATTCTGAATTGGTTTGTCAACTGATGAACTGTCCTTACCCATAAAGAAGGAGATTTGTCTGTTCCAAAGATAACATACTTGATTTAGTGCTGTGAGTTGTTCACCAGCATCTTATATGCACGCATACTCTATGAAGTTGACCCAGCATTTCAAAGTGTATTTGGACAGGAAGAGTTAAAGAAACGTGTGACTGGGTTCAAAGAGAACCTGCTCATCAATAAATGTATAGCGCAGGACTCAATAACCGCAAAGCGTTAGATATAACATCCCATGAGCTCTTGTGCATTTGCTGAAAAAATTTTTGGTACCTACAGGATCAAATAGCGAGATGCTTTGAACAATATGCAATGGTACTTCTCCAAAGAGAACGATTCGAGGATTAGGGTGAGAATAGTCAGATCACAGACGGTAGTGTGCTACAATAACAAGAGACAAAGAGAGGAAATAACTCTCTCAGCGGAAAGTATCAGCAAAAACTCAATAGATCTGGTCATCGGTACTATCAAGGAAAAACAAAATTACTGTTAAAAAAATGCTTGCCATTGTGATCCTGCTCTACTATTTTCGAGTAGTCGAATGGGTTCAACGTGAATACCGAAAAATTATGCTTTTTCAGTTCTCAGTAACTTTGCGAAACTCTTTGAGGTGATTATGTACAACCGCATTTACCTGTCATCCAAACATATCATTCTCGATCATCAACATGGTTTAATGAATTATATATCCACAATCAGTACCTTGCCTGTTTTTGATCATTTTTTATGTGAAACACTGGACCCTAGGGGGCAGGTTGATGTGGTATACAGAGACATCTCGAAAGCTTTCGATTAAATTATTAATGCGATTCTCATTCATAAACTTTCTGGTATGGGTTTCAATGAATTTATCATTCATTTTTTTCAAATCATATCATGATCTGAGGAAGCAGTTTGTCTACTAAAATGGTTTCTCTTCAAATATTCATTCTGCCTCTAGTGAAGTCCCTCAAGGATGTAATCTTGGACCATTACTTTTTTTACTTTCCATAAATGATTTCTGCAACACATTGTAGATTAGATTAATGTTTGCCGGTGATATGAAGTTATACACCTCTGTTATCGATTCTACAGGTTACACCCAACTAAAGAACAGCCATCTAAGTCAAATCATAATACAATACAATTACAATAAGTTATAAGATAAAAACAATACGAATTGAAGGGGTTGTATTTTTAGGAGTGATACTACTCCATCTTGATACGAAAAAAAGTGAGAATCTTCTGAAGAAAGGAAAGAAGTAATCAATTTGAAAATGAGTAGGTAACTTTATTCATGCATGTGTAGATCATGCAAAGAAGCAACTTTCAGACACAAACTGGAAGAAAGCCCTTCTGAAACAGCTACTTTCATATAGACATTGAATTACACGAAAGAAAAAAATTCTTTCGAAACAAATACTTTTATATGAACACTGAATTATACAGAAGATATTTTTCTCTACTGAGTTTGTATTCCATGTCTAGCTAACAATGCATCATAGGGAAATCCAATTGGTGGATAGATATTGTCTGATCTATAGGAGAGAAGTTTTAGGAAACTACGTTGTACTTATTCAACTTTCTCTGTATCAACTGATGAGATGGATTCCAAATTATGGATACATATTCTAATTTTCATCTGATGAAAGCATAGTATGAGGTTTTCGATATAGATGGATCCGCGAAATCTCTGGAGATTCGTGAAATAAATCCATACATTCTGTTTGCAGCAGACAAACAGTGGTACGAAGGAAACTTTTGTATCGAAAGTAATACCTACAAGGGTGAATGTGATAGGTTGTTGAAGTGGAATATCGTTTACTGAATATTGATATAAAAATGGAAGATTTTTTAGTGTGTCATTACATTACATTTACTCACGTGAGATTATTGCGAAAATACCATTGCTCAACACAATATAATTTCATAATATAATTTCAACTATGTCGTTTATGAAGGCGTTAAAGAGATGACTGTTCTAGAATGCGATAGCAGTTGAACACTTTAAATG
This sequence comes from Leptinotarsa defecta, assembly GCA_015342085.1. NCBI lineage: Eukaryota > Metazoa > Arthropoda > Insecta > Coleoptera > Chrysomelidae > Leptinotarsa > Leptinotarsa defecta. The sequence goes on from WOGO01001549.1 coordinate 3,969, forward strand.
ACTGGTGCAGCAAAACCTTCTCAATTTTAATATTTCCAAATGCAGAATTGTATCATTTATCAGAAAATTCAATACAAAACAATTTGCATATAGTATCGATGAAACTATTGCAGATAGAACTAACACTATTAGGGATCTAGGTGTCCATTTTGATCATCAACTCACTTTTAAAATCACATTGACTTTATTGTTGAATCTGCCTATCGTTGTTACGATTTTATTCTCAGAAATTGTAAAATTTCAACAATATTTTATCTTCTACTTCTCTATATTTTAGCTTAGTAAGGCCAAAGTTAGAAAATGGATTCATAATACGGAATCCCATTTATAATCAGTATATATCAAATATTGAAAAAGTTTAAAAAAAGATTTTCGGTTCAAAAAAAGGTTTCAAAACTACTGACGTGTATCCTCAAAGAAATTGCAATTAAATTTAACGGTTGCCAACATTTGATCTTGTATCTTGTAAAAAGGAGAAAACAAGCATCTGCTTTTTTACCTCAGTTGTTGAATGGCAGAATTGATACCCCGGAATTACTTTCTGCAAAATGTTTTTGTTCCAAAATCAACATCTGTTAATAATACCACTATTTTTGTGCAAAAGAGCTCAAACCAGCTATATCTTTCATTTTAGTATATACGAGCTGAAATATAAATCTCGTGCATATTAAGTATGATTTATAATTGCTATATTTTATAATGGTATAATTTCTTTAATTGAATTATTGATTTTTGCTCTGTAAATTATGTAAGTATTATTATTATTTTAATAAAGATTATTATTGATATTGGTATGGAGCTATTGTATAGCTTCATACTAATATTAGTATTTTAGTATTTTCTGTATATATTTTTCAAATAATTGAAATTTCAACCTCTGTCATTTCGTATGACGACATTGAACAAATATTACCACGTTGACTGTTTAGCATGAATTTTTCATGAAATTTATTTGTACATAAATATTGATACGTATTCATCATTATCAACTGAACAAAGTACATCATTTTATGAATAAGCAAAAAATTTATGTATGTATCAAAATTTTCGGGCACATAATATTTATTAGTCGAATGTTGACAGTAACTTCACAATGGTAATTCATTGATGACTGATGTAACATTTATCCTTTAGTGAAGTTACACGTAAATATAATCTGTCACAAAATTCAATCGACCATCAAACTTTTGACATAACGCATGCGAACAATTGAAGGTTCAATATGTATGAAATGACTTATTTTCATTCGATGGTAATTCAAGCGAAATGAAAACTGTAAGGACGAAAACAGCTCATGAGGATGGTAATAATTTTTTATTTTATTAAGTTTAATTACGATGCGGAGTCATGGATATTAGTACCTAGAAGGCATGATAAATGATGTGCTCATGCATAATTCAAATCGTTGTATATTATGCGTATATCCGATGAAAACAACTGAGTTAATTTATTAGTATAATTGATCTACTGACTTCTTTCAAATTGCCGTATTTTGCTCCGTGTTCTTCGTTGAGATGAGCGATACATGAATATTACCTTCATATTTGACATGAACTGAAATTCAAGAAGGAAAAAAAAACATGTTGAATGAGACTCACGTCAAATGTTGGCGTCAGTTTCTTTATCAAAAGAGTGAACATTTCTGAAACAACACATAGGTTGTATCCCAATGCTTCATTTATCTAACTCGTTGATGATACAACCAAGGTGTTGTTTTGTCGAACTATTTTAGCAAGTGTTAAGGAGCTCATTCATTCAACGCAAACAAAAAATCATATGTTATTATCTGCGTATTATCAACAATGCAGAAAAAGCATAAGGAAGTGCAGCGCCCCGTTTTGCTGAGTAAACGTAGATTCTGAAGTTAGAACGGATAACGAATGCCCACACTGTCAAGGGCGTCGTCAGCTTATGACTAAGGGGGAGCAATGGGGCAATATTATGGAGGATAAAAAATATGAACACCTGGTACAGTCGAAAGCATAAAGCGTTACATTTTGGAAGACTTAGACTCGGTGACGATTGGAATAAGAACGGTATGCATAAAACTTCACAAGCCCTCGACAGCATAATAACTGAATCAAACTTTTAAACACAGTAATCATTATTTATTTTAACAAAACTAATATTTAATTATAATCTTCTGTCATGGTGCTTCTCAGCCATGTTTTCAGTCTTCTGAGGCTGCTAAAGGATCGCTCTACTGTACAGGCCGTGCAAGGTAGAGCAATCAGAATTTTCAATGCTTTTTTCGTTTCGGGAAAGAAGGCATTTGTTTCTTTTAGGACAACAACAACTGTAAGATTTGTTAGATCAAGCCTATCGTGCCACAATTGCTGCCAAAGTTCGATTTCATTCTTTATGTTCGGTAAATCATAAAACAGGGTAATAGATTTACAAGTTTATTTCAGATTTTCAGTCGTCATCTTTTGCATCTACGCCGGGTGTAACTTAGATAATGCGAATGATGGCGTGTTTTCTTCAGCAAAATTTACCTCAAGGGAGGTGATAATTGAATCCAAGTATGGTATTACTGAAGACCTCTTCCAGTATTCTGAAAGGCTTTCTGCTGGATGATTGCTTCTATGACATTGTTTCCCCGTATTACGCGGCATTGATGTAATGTCCTCCTCCAGTCCGATTTTCTCCGCAACAGCAGTAGCTTCCTTTATAATTTCGTCTGTCATTTTTTCCGGATTTTCACGGTGGTTTTTAATCAAAAGTAAAATCCTTTCAATGTGTTCCAAGGCTTTGACCACGTCCAAAGCTGCAGATTGGAGTCCGTTGACAAAGGGTTCCATCAAAGCCGAGTATTTGGCTACCAATATAATCCCGAAAATTAAAGAAATTCTGGAAGTAGCCGCCTGCAGTTGTGAGACATTTTTCCGAGTTGCACTATTTCCTTCCTGAGATAATGTTTGTAAGGCTTCCAGAATTATTGGAAGATTTTCTTTAAAAACTCTGGTGGTTTTGTGTTTCTCACTCCATTTCGTCTTGCGAAGTTTGGAAATATTAGGTATCAACTTCCTCCTCTGAACTGATTCCCGAAAAAAGTTTATACTATCTTTGCTGGTTCCCATAGCATTTCTAATTTCCGGAACTGAACTTAGATCATTGTGCGTAATAATAAGTTCTACTTTAGGTATGCCGAATACAAATTATACAAAACTAACGCGAATGCTATTGAACGGCTGTCGTAGAAAGAAATGCAATGCACACAATACGCACACACGCCATACCTATGTACTACCAACATATTTTTACACCGTTTAATGTCAAATCTGATATAGTTGTGATGATAATGGCGGCGATTTTAAAAACGGATGTCAAAATCTCAATGTTATTCTGAATATTTCAGTACTTTCTACAATGTATATTAAACCTTCCTGGAATTAATTGATAGTACGAGTACGAGTAACATACATCAGACCAAATTTTTATTTGTATAAATCATAAGAAAAAAGGAACTAAATTTAACATTTTCATGAAAACTTCACGAAGTTGACATTATCCAACCGAGTTTTTAATTTTCCCTAATTCTGACATATTACCCGATAAAAACAAACTTCTCAAAATTGACATCCACTAAACCGATGTTGATAATTTCAGGACTCAGTCAGTTATATTCCGATATTTATTCAAAAACTACTTCAACTGCATTCATTTACTTCATCATAACCACAAACATTCAGAAAAAAATTTTTAATTTCAAATTGTATTTTTCTATAATTTTAAATTGTATTTTTGTATAGATTTGTAAACTCAATAAATGTCAGGCACGATATCTTTTTGTCCGCAAGTCACATTGCGGGGCCATATAGTTTTAATAGTTTCAACTCGATTCAGAATCGCTCATATTTGAATCATTGAAAGTTATAATCAACAAAATCTTCATCGATTCACCAGAAGAACTGATAAAACAGCGACAAAAATAGACACTCTTAACTTTTGAGATTAACAATGCATATAATTCACAATATTAAGACCACGGAGAGTATCGCCTATTTTGAATTCCCTATAAAGCGAGTGTTGTCTACATTTGGTAATATACATTTGGCAAACTATAGAAAATGATAAAAATATATAGGTATTTACATTGTCACCACAAGTAAACTCAGTCAAAGTATTCGAGTTATTTATATTTTATGAGAATGTTTCAATGTTTCTACAGAAGAACTCGCGTTCGAATAAATAAATGTCACAGTTACATATTTGATGACTTTTCATAGGTTATAACCTAGTTGACTATTTTCAGCATAGCACTTTTTTAAAAACTCATTTTTTAAAGAATTTATGTTTTCATGTTTTTCATAATTCATTTTTGTATTATCATTATCCTTTGGTCAACTTTTGTCTCTCCCTCTCATCATTTTGCTGGGTTATTTGAATAACAGAAATTTTGTCAACATAACCTTTATATAATCACAACTATTTTCCGTCGCTTAAGAATTTGTCGTGAAAAAGTTGGTATTCCTCCTTTGAGTGTCAGTTCTACGAATAGAAAGCAATAGGACTTCAAATTAATTAACAAATAGGAATGAGGTATGATATTTCTTATCTACGGTCAGAACAAATTTCAAACATCATCATGTCTGACAGCCAATAACTTATCCATTACATAACTAACACACTCTGTGACAACGCATGTCCATTAAAATTCTTCATAGGTGTGATACATTGTTATAACCTCAAGCACTCGTATACTAGTTGGTATAATATCAAACTTTCTGAACATCCTATAAAAAAGGGTTTTTTCAATTTGAAAATATATTTGCTTGATCTGAGTAATAGTTGTATTAAATTTGACAAATCGATTCATTTAACTTTAGCAACATGTATTTTTGACATGTCATTTTGAAAATTATTCAAACGCATGCATTTATCTACTTCAGTCAAAACTTCAGACTGTTATTCCAGCCCGTGTTAGTAATCACACGTTAAAAGGTAAGACTTCGTTAATCCTCAGCTCGCACAAGTTTAGACCTCGGAGGGTTGTCGTACGTTGGGGTGCGACAGCTGGTTAAAGAAAAAACATATTTTAAACACATTTTTTTTAACAGATTTGTCACAACTTCAGAGTAATCATCTACTGAGACTAAATATTCAAATTAATATTTGACATATTTCAAAAATATTTATTTGTTTTCGAAAATAATATTTGTTTGTTTGGAGAATAGTATTTCTCTGGTTTTTTCTATTCTTACCTGAAATTTGGGCAATAAATAATGTAAAATCATAATATTAGTACACAAATTGCTATTTTTGCTCTACACCAACGTAAATTATCTTGTAGGTGAGCATTTTTCTTCAAATTATAAACTCTGTCGTAGACTCATAATCAGTTGATTTTACATTTGAGGTTTTGAATATGACTAGAGAAAGATGTAATCTTCATATGTGTAAAACAATTTAAATTTCATTCCTTAATACAATTCAAATATGTGCTTTCTAATTAGTTTTGCTTGGTTCTGCTTGTATATGTACAGAAAAATATTAGTAACAAATTTGAATACATGTACACATTTATTTTAATATAAGCATATTTCAAAGATATTACGTTAGCCTTATATGTTCAGAAATACGCATTATTAAACTAAATTGAGCTAGAACATTCATTTATTTTTTCAGTCAGGTTACTGATTTGGTTTTGGTGTGTATATCATTTATTGCAGTTAAGAATTTTATTATTCAATTATTGATTTGAGCATTGAATTTGTTTGCGTTTTATCCTCAAAAAATATTTGGTTTTTGCGACTAAGACCAGCATGATTTTCTATTTCCATGTTGGGATTTATATTGTACAGTTTATTGGTGGTTGAAATTTTTCATTTCTGTTTTTAGACAACATTTATGGAAGTATTCATCTGCCGATATATGTCACTGTGCAAGGTTTTCTGATACTTGCTGGATATTTGTTGATGAGCGAATTGCAGTTGTAATCAGATTATTTTGCAAAAAGCCATGTTGATCTTGTGTTATTACATTGATATGTTTGGCAAAAGTTAATGGTCACTCTATAAAAGAGATAACTGAAGGATATTCAATTTGTGAATTTGTTGAATGAACAAGTGCTATTTAACTATGATATGAGGTATTACGAAGAGCCAGAAATGATTTAAATGATGAAGACAATACAAACATGAAACCTTACACCAACAAAATGTGAAATTTGATTTAGGAAAATCATGATTTGTGGTATGTGGCATATATGATTAATGGTCGAAATCCCGGTTACGATTCATTTTGCTATTTAGAAAATTCCACCGTCTCTTCAGGATAATTTTACTAATTGAAAAATTCATTATTATTTATTTCATTGAAAAACATATCGTAAAATATAAAAAATGCGTACTTACACATTTGTTTCTTAATTCCTACAGATGTCCTGCCAATTTTGTACATTATAAAGAACATTTGTTGTCTATATTACATAATACAAACTTCACAACATATATTGAATTGAAATGAAATTATAACTTCCTGTCGAGGTATTTCAGAATCCAAATTATCAGTTTTCATAATCGTATACACGTTATTTTGAATATTCACCAGTATATACAACGATTTCTACTTCCACTCTGTAGATAACAATACTGTCCTGTAAAAAATTTGGGCTATAATGAGGATGTAACGATCACAATGAATGTTGGAGCGTGTGTGGTGGGTCAATATAGTGGGCAATATAGTTCTGACAAATTGTTCCCAAAATATCTACTGCATATAGTGACATACATTCATTTTTTGTGTCAATGATTTGATCTATTCAAACATTACGATCGTAGATCCAGTTACAAATACAATGTTTTCATTATAATTAAAATGTTTCTTGTGAAAGAAACACACTGTACTTTCTGAAATAAGGCACATAGAAATGTTTAAGAGATAAAACTTATATACAGAGCATCAATATTGCTCTGCAGCAAGTTCTCTGCATATTCCAAGACATTCTATTTTGAGAAATCCATATAGAATAATTATCAGACTAGATACCATGAGATTTGAAATAAATGAATTTCAGGAAACGACGTTGAACTTTTTCGATCAATGTAGTAAAGTAACTATGAAATGAAGACCATACAACAGAGCAGATCCATAATCTAAGCTTAACCTCACCTAAGCTACATAAAGACATATTTGATAGAGAACTGCAATTGGAACTATAAAGCCATTAAATCTCAAATCCTAACTTACTTCCGATATGGTATGTTTGGGAAAAAATCTTATTAAAAAATACACCATGACCTTTCATTGAGTTACTATGTGAGAGTGAAGTGGTATTTAATAGATAATTTCATTCAATGACTGATATTTCTCTACTGTAGGGTCTTCCAAACTTGTAGAATGGTATTCTATTCAGACAATGTATTGCGCGCTTCGCCCATTTCACGGTCGCCACAATCGTCCTTCGAGAGGACTATTCGCAATGTGGTGGATGAATTTGAGTTGTCTGGTTCAGTAAATGATCGACAAATACCTATACGTGGACGAAACGCAAGATCTGCCAAAAATGTCACCGCTGTCTATGAGAGTATGCGGGAGAATCCTCGGCAGTCGATTTCGCGTCGCCTGAGGTGCTTCAGATAAGGGATTTCATTCAAAAGAATCATAGCCGTTATATGATACAAATTGTTCGCAGTGAAATGATTTTAATGAAACGTACTGGTACAGGGAAAACAAATTGTTGGAGTTTTCGTAGAAGAATCAAATACTTCAGCAAAACTCCTGTATTTCTCATCAACTTGACCACAATTATCTGAAACATCAGTAACACCTGGAAGCAATACAATAAAATTTGTGGACCTATTTTGTCGCGATGCTAAGCCAAGAAGCAGGGAGTAAATAGTATATTTGGGTACTTTTATGAAAACCGGTGATATGGTAACGGAACAAGTCAAGAAAATTGTAAAACCTTCATATAGTTTCACTATCAAATCGAATTTTGATGATAATGCATGAAAATCACTCTTGCGACTATTAATAATCGTTCAGTTGTTGATTATATTGATTGAGAGCCATTCAAAATCCTTGATGTAGCCTGTAGAAATAGTCCTCTTGTTGAAACTTTCGTTTCATGACAATCAGGTAAAGGAAAATACAACCTTCAAAATCACCCAGCCTTGAAAAATGTAATCCAAAACGAATGTGGTTCAAATTGAACAGCAAATACATCTACCACACACAAAGCTACCCTCAATAGATAACTAATATCAGGAATCAATCAAACCCTCCAGTCAAAACATCACCTTGAAGTATCCACCTCACAATCAAACCTCTGACTTGAGGATATGTAACCGCAATCGATTATTTCAGCCAAAGCTCTTGTCGTACACAAAACTTTAAGCACCTCCAATTTATAATCTTTTATTCGGTAATGGCAACGATTTGTAACTCCGCATCTCAGTGACCTCGGACTGTTTACATCGACGGCATAAGCATCCTATTGTGCCGAAGATATGCCTAAATGGATGTTAAATGCGCTTAGGACCTTTTAGTGAGAATCAAAATGAGCCACTTCAGTATTTTGACTGAATAATCTGTTTGGCGGGACTCGAGACAAATGGCTTGCTATCAATTTTCTTGGATCCGAAGGACTCGATAATGTGACAGTGTTACAAGGACGACTGGATTTTCAACGCTTCCTATGGATGGAATGTGATCACAGGAAAAACTATCATCTATATATTCAAGATTATCAGTATTAAATCAACACTTTTAGTGGAGCGTCGTAATATTCAGAATCCAGAGCCAGTCAATGAATCACTTTTGAAATGTGTTTTAAGCAATATACAAAAAAGTTGACAATAATATTTATTGATTTCTTTGATTTTTGAAACAGGGTCGATAATTTTTGATATAAAAGAAAGTAACTGTAGAATGGAACCCACTTCTGAGTTCGGAAAGTGGGAGGGGGTGAGTTTTTGAGGGTAAAATATGATTTATCTTGATTTCCGGCAAAACTACTACGGGAAAAATTTAAATGGTAAAGTTGTAGGTAATAAAAAGATTTACGACTTCTGTATCTACAATTTTTTCACATAACTTCAAAATTTATGTGAAAAATTTAAATAACCAAGTATTTTGCATTAAAAAAAAAATTTTTCTACGAAATTTGGTGAAAATTTTCTTTTTTTATGTTCCAAATACACTGTAATTTATTTGATTTAAAATATTTATTTTTTCACCTTATTTTGACTTAATATCAAAAAAGCACCCTAATTATCAATCGAAAATTCTCGGGTTGAAATATCTATCAGTTTTTTTCAAAAAGTCAGTTCGTTGAAATCTCTACTTTCTAATGGCATGAAAAAATAAATAACCATAGTAAATGTTCTCAGAAAATGCAAAAAATCGAATAAAACTCTAATTCGAAAAATTTATCATTTCATTCATTCATTATGTACAATTTCATCAAATATATGTGATTGCTGTAATTTTATTCAGTTATAAAGTTTAATTTCTTCAATTCTCATTAGATTCATAAAATATAAATTGAAACGAATCTTTGGTGAATTCGTAAATTCATAATCATCATTTATTGTGTCTTTGAGCTTACGCATAACTTGGAGGAAAAGATGAACATATTTTGCGTACAAAAAGTGCCCACTTGCATGAAAATAGAAACGCAATCTTTCCACGCATTTTAAATGTGATTCCCAATCACCTGTACGTTCAGGCCGTATGAAATATTTACTAATTTTAGACACTCAATGAATTTTCTTTTATGATCTCAAAATCTTTGTGATGCAAATTGTATTCAAAATTTTCTGTTCCTAAATCCAGCAAAAATGCCCTTTTCTGTGTCCGAGAACTTCATCGACGATAAAATTAAATCCACTATGATGAATCCAATTGCTCCGAGGAACGACATCAATAGATGAAATCCCGTAAGTCTTACTTGGATTGAGGAGATCATTATAGATCATTGTAGAGTCCATTATCTGAATCAATACTCGCTAAGATTTCAAGAGCTTTGCGGTATAATCACTATATGTTACGAACACAATATTTTGCTATTGTTTTTGGCATTGTTTAGCCGCTCCTTCCAACGATATAAAAATGGTATCACTCGGTAGATTTTTTATGAATGGCACAGGAATAATTTTTGCAATAAGTATGATAAGTCAAATTAGTGTGTACCTTTTCCATGAACCCATTTCAACCATCGGATTTGTTGTTTGCAAATGTGAAATAAGACCATGTAAAATCGGCCAAAGGACTATCATAGTTGTCCGTAACATCTAAAATATCTTCTATCTGAACTGTTTTCAAACCATAGGAATTATTGTTTTCAAAACTTTTCAAATTCACAAATCCAATTTCACCTATCTCTCACGTTTTTTGAGTAATTAAAGTGTAAATTTTGATAAATAGCTCAAAATTGTACATAAAGATCAAAAACAAATTTTGGAATTCGAGTTTTTTTTCGATTTTTGCATTTTCTGAGAACATTAACTATAGTAATGTACACTTTTTACACCATCAGAAAGTGAAGAGTTCAACAAACAAAAAAAACACACCAACTTTTTGAAAAATTCTGACATTTTGGCGCGAGAATTTCCGATTGAAAATCTGGGTGCTTTTTTCATATTAAGTCAAAATAAGGTGAAAAAATAAAAATTTTTACTTAAATAAATTACAGTGTATTTGGGACATAAAAACGTGATATTTCACCAAATTTCGTAGAATTTTTTTTTTTTTTGAAAAAGATGATAAAAATAAAAAACCAATATTTCACATAAATTTTGAGGTTATATTAAAAAATTGTGAGAACAAAGTTGTAGACCTTGTTATTACATACAACTTTGCTATTCAACATTTTTCCATAGGACTTGTAGTTTTGCCGGAAATCGAGATAAAGCATTTTTCAGCCTTAAAAACTCACTCCCCCGCTTTTTTCAATTCAGATCACCCGTAATGTATTATTACTTTCATTTTCATATTTCCCCCCTTCTCTAATGGGTTTCATCCTACTATTATTTTTTTTCATTTTTCATTCCTGTTCTATTTTATTAATTCAAAGTTATATTTTGAAAAAGAGAACTACTACAAATTTGTCTTTGGGTCATAAGGGACAGCAGGTACGAAGATGAGATGTGGTGTGATCTATAGAAAAGACAACAGCATGATATTGATTTTCAATCATAATATGAACATAAGTTATTAATATTAGTAATATTTGTTGCTACAGCCTCGAACCAAAATGATTTTTTTATCCGAAATGACATGTTCATGGTGCCTTTTATAAAAATTTCTACGCATATGGCCTATATATGTGACGGGGCATTCACCACATTCTAGTCTAATTTGGTCATTATTACGCCTTGGTCAAAGACGAAACAGACTGGTTTAAGTTTGACGATAGTCGTGTCACGAAGTGTTCTGGCGATGCATTGAATTTATTGGAGCCTCTGGAGACACCCTACATTTTGTTTTCTGAGAGAGAGGACATTGTTGGATCAAGATCTTCAGATGATGTGGTGCTGCAGGTTTTTCCGGGTTCTCCTGCAGCTGAAAAAGCAAATGCGCCACTGGAATCAATGAAGTCACCCCGGAGCGCCAATTAATTTTCATTGTTGTATCTATTTTATTTTTATCGTTGTCTTAACATATTATAATTTAACATATTTTTCTCGAATACAAATGAATTATCATGAATGTGTTTGAAAATTTGAAATTACGAGTATTCATAAGTGTTAGTAGATTGTTTGGAATGGAAATTGTTTCAGTGTTTATCAACTACGTATCAAACTTATACGCGAATTGCTAAAAGTTATAAAAACAAAAATAATAGTAATAATAGTTTTGTATTTGCAGTATTAGTAAAGAAGTTGGATTATTGATTGATAATGAAAACCCTCAAAAGAGTAATCAATACAGTTTATTGTATGATTTTCACTATAAAGGGTTTTACAAAAACCGCTACATGAGTTTCGCTATACGATAGCTTCCTCAACACTAATCTGAAACTTACTTCTCAATTACAACTATTTTATACTCTAACACATTACTTACTTATATGCCTACTTTCTAATGAATGCTTCTACCTATAAAGGATAGGTATGAACTCATTATATGAATAAATTAAAATTTATCGAAGGTACCATAAATATACTAAACTATTCTTACCTGCACAATTCTTATAATGGAAAACCTACTCAGTCCCGTTGTGGTAAGAATAGTTAAGGATAGATAAGGATATATATTACCTGGAAATGAACAGATTCAATAATGGCGAATTATTCAGTTCAGTTTGACCGTTCATTAGATATTGAGAGTTTTAAATTTGTTTATTTCTACAACAGGTTGAATTTTAAACCTTTCTTCTGGAAATGGAGGGGCTTAAAATCATCATTGAAATCATGTCACTCGATTACATGGGACGCATATGTGGAATTTATTTTTCCATTCTTGAAACTATTTTTGTGTTGCTTTATGCGGGCTTTGAATGTTTTTTCAGTTCAACCTATATAAAACATCGACAACGCCCCCATTTTTTCTGTTTTTCTGAAACTGAACTCTCATCTTTGTTATTCTTAATGTGCATGCCTGAGTTGTTGGTTTTGAAAGCAATTTTTACTCCTTTGTTTTGCAGAAAATCTGAAATATTCGTAGTGGGTTGGCCTAAGTAGGTGGGTTGAGGTTCTATAACTTTCATACTCTTCTCGTCGAATTGGGTAAACTTCCTTCAGCTGTATGACTTTTTTGATAAATAAATACAGTTTGAAAAACTAAAAAATACGCTTTCAGAGAACATCGAACTTAATAGTTGAAAACATATTTCCAATTAAGCTTAAAACAACGAAAATACTAGTATTATTTTCAAGCTTATTTTAAAAAAATATATTTTCAACTTTTTAGTTCGATGTTCTTCAAAATCGTGTTTATTAATCTTTCATCTATATAATTTTTCAGTTTCCTATGCTATAAATGCGTGTTTTTTAGCCTTTTCAAACTATATTTATTCTATCTAAACTTTGGGATCAATAAGCCGTATATTGTTTAGAAAAATGACCATTGATATTTTCCGATTCCGAAGAGGGAGCCTGGAAATCAGCTACCAAGCCCAAAGCAGCAGGCGCGCAGAGGAGGGGGTTAATAAAAGAAATACTGTTTTCAAATGAAAGAATACATGTAAAGTAAGTTCGAATTATATCAAGAAGGTTTCGTTCAGCGCCATCTGCCCGCGAATAGCTCAAGCAATAATATCGATAAAATGCATCAGACTGCTATCATAATCATGGCTGATGTTATTCGTTTTATTATGTTCAGTTCTTCATGGAAATTCGTCTCTGACAAGAGAGCATCTATCAGTCTGTGGATCATACTGTTGAATGCTGGTACTTTGTGCTGATACGGGTGGGTGAAAGAATTATGAATGATAATATCTATATGTGCTGGTTTACGATAAATTGAAAATTCATGTTTGTTGTTAACTTTTGTTATTGTCAAATCCAAAAAATGTATAGAATCGTTCTTTTCCATATCCATTCTGAATGTGATAGAAAGATGGAGAGTACCGATGAATTTCAAGAACTTAATCAACTGTCTCTTCGTTCCTGTGAAACATACCAGGATATCATCCACATATCTATACCAATACACGAAACTTCTTACCAGTAGTTAACCGTGTATTCTTCTCTCGAAATCGTCCATGAAAATCTCTGCTAGAATGGGACTGAGTGGGTTTTCCATTATGAGACTTTTGCAGGATAGGTCTATTTCCAGGTAAGAATAGTTAAGTATATTCACGGTACCATGGAAAAATAATAATTTATTCATATATTTTTTGGGAAAGAAAGTTTTTGGCTTTCTACTACTCCATCTTGATACAAAAAACAAGGATGAGGGAATCTTCCAAGGAAAGGAAGGAAGTAATCA
>WOGO01001550.1:5558-17836 GCA_015342085.1 Leptinotarsa defecta
CTCCTCCTATCAAGGTTGACAGGAGCTTCGTCGGGGGGGCGCAACGGTCTTGCACGAAGCAATGCGGCCACCCATTTGTTATCGAACTTTTCGTCATGAAAATAATTACTTTTTTCATCAGTCGCCTCCTGCTCCGGAGACCATGTAGTTTTTTTTTCACATATACAGCCCCAGTTATCAGAACCACTCCGGCCTGGATACCGGCGTGGGGCCCTTATTCTTCGCTTTTGAAAAGATCATCCTTATAGAAGTGAAACTTATTCAAGCACGCTTGACTTGGGGGGTAAGATAGTGAATGCGTAACGAGAGCGTTACGAAAAGTGTGACCGTCGAAGCAAACGGAAGTTGAAAGGGAGGCATAAGTTTCTAAAGATAGAAGGAGAGTGGGTTGAATTTCGTATATTATTGTAGGGGCAAGAGAGAGAGAGATAGAGAGGTGTGTGAACATATTTACGATCGATTGGGCTCTGAAGAATTACGAAAAACTATCATACGTTGCCACTAATTTCAGCAGGTGATACCAATATAAATTTCGCATCCGAAGATGGACAACACTTGGTGAACTTTCTACAAGACAAATTGGAAATACAAATCATTAATAACCAAAATGAGCCCCACAAGACATAGAACAAAAATCGATGCAGTTTTCTCTAGATATCTTCCTTATTCTCAATCGAAAACATGAGTATATTATTTCTCATGCCATATGCTTTTTGTTTCGGTCTTAAAATCAACCACAATAATAACTTTGTATCCGGTAATGAAAATAAAAATAATAAATGAAAATGAAAAATCTATTGAAAAAATGCATATTAAATTTAATATTTGTGAAAAATTTATATACGTATGTGTATATAAGTGTGTATTATACATATATAAACATGTACTTACTGTCATACTTTTAAATCCAACAAATCAAAATTTTAAATAATTCAAAATCACAGTTGAATATCAGTTGGGAATTTTTAGAATCCAATTGAGACAATCGTTTGATCACCATGTATAAACATATTGAAAACAAATTCAATATTTGACAGCTCAATTGACCTATAGAATTCAAGGAATTGATTTCAATCAATGCATGTGGAAAATTGGCAATAAAAATGTTAAGAAAAAAAATTCAGTGGATAGTAATCAAATTAGAAGAGCAATCAAATAACAATATGAAAATGAATATGAAGTAATTGTCAAATTATTTGAAATAATAACAATGAGGAAGTTTGACATTCAACTATTTCAATAAATGAAATGATGCTTTTTAACAATTTTAAGAGAAACGAAAGTACCAGAGACTGAATAAATAAAATAATAATCTTAGTAACTAGTTTGTAATAGTTGTTAGAGAGGAGGAAGGTTGTACTAAATATGTGTAATGATTATTTAAGCTATAAATCCATAATTTTCTCAAAACTGTATAAGAGAAAGTAAAATACTGATTATGAAGTGGTATTGGAGAGTAAGAGGATAATTACCTTATATTATTTCGTAGAAACAGATTTCTTGGAGAAAGAAATTGATCCAAGTGAATTACACAAAATGGCGGATTCTGAACAGGAGCATTATGAAAAGAACTTATGAAGTTTACACTGAAATACACAGGTAAAAGGACTTTTATCACTGATCAATTGTTATAACGTACTTCCAAACACATATATGCATACATTCCGTGTGCAATTATGAACAATTTTCAAATTCATAAACCAGTGACCTAAATCATAATGATAATAATAATAATAATAATGCTTATTCACCACATTGATAACATGCATATAACAGAGATTCGGTAAATAAACGTAGCAACACTTTCGAAAAAATATTCCTTGTGCGTTATATTGTCAAATTCTAAACTATGACTAAACTAAAAAATATGTTTGTAAGAATAGATATAAACTAATAACTATAATGAATTGATTATTATACAATTAATAGATATAAACTGATGGAAATGAATTATCATAATGAATTGAAAAACTATATACATTATATGAAACACATAATATTGAAATTAAGTATTTTTATTTGAGTTCATTCTACAGGGGGGTTTCATTTTTTAGAAAGTGTGCTGATTATTAATTTGATGAAATAGAGTTCGATCAGAATTTGTGAGTCAAGTTTTCAGTTTCTTCTTGAATTTGGATTTATTTTGTTTATTAATGAGTTGTATTTTCCGGTATAATGCTCCAGATCTTTGGGCCAAGATAATTATAGTGTCTATGACCTACCAATTTTTGGCATCTAGGAGCTGAAAATGTATTTTTTTTTCTACGGGTGTTATATATGTGTTCCACTGGTTTTATTTCTATTTTGTTCTCAACAAATTTTGGAATAATCTTCTAGCAGTATAGCTGCCGTGTATCTAGGTCAGCGGTCGGAGAACTTTTTTAATCATTACCCCAAAATATTTTTGTGTAAGTTGATATTACCCCATGGCGAAGAGCAAAAAAAACGAGATCGCCTCTTTTTAGCATCTTTCATATCAATGGAATAACTAGTAATACATAACGGTAATAATGGTAAGTTGTTATTGTATATAACAACTGTATATAACGAATGAAACCCATTGGGGTACAATTGAGGGTTGACAATTTTGGGTACTGTATCAAATTATAATAATAATAATAATGGTGGTTCAAACAAAAATTGGAATTGAAAAAATTAGAAAAAAAAATAATTGAAAACATTTTTCCTTCACGTTTCATGTTCGATACAATTGCTTCAAAATTGGGACTTTTTGATATACCAGCGATTTGAATACAGTCTTCGGCATTTAATCGATTTCTGTTCTTCGTTTTTATGTTCATTATAGTGGAAAAGCCTTGTTCGCACAAATATGTCCTAAATTCTAGGACATTACATTACATTACATTACATTTTTAGAATTTTTTTTGTAAGGTATCCAGACATCTCAAGTGGGTATTCCCAATACCCCTCCAACCTTCAATACCATAAGAGAGTTGCGATTGAACCAAACCATAATAAACAGTAGTCATATGGGGAATTTTGAGCCATTGTTTCAATAGTTTGAAGTGAAACAAATATTCTCGTAATTTTTGAGTTAGATATAATACGTGTGAATCTCATTTCATGCGTCGATCGATCATTAGGTTAAGGTATTTATTTGAGGTACTTTCTGGATTCAATAAGTTTTGATTGATAATTAATGATCCTATATTCGGTCGGTAGCCAAGCGGTTCGGCGTGGGCGCTTTATTCACTCACTCGAATTGACGGTGGTTCAAGTCCTAGTCTGAACGATCGATCTTCACTTACTATCGTCCAACCCGTGTTAGAAATCACACGTTAAAAGGTACACAAGTTTCGACTTCAAGTTTTGCACAAGTTTCGACTTCTGAGGGTTGTCATTCGTAGGGGTGCGACAACTGGTTAACGGAAAAACAGATTTTAAACAGATTTTAAACAGATATTTGGTAGTCCATTAGCATAAGAGAAAAACGGTAGATATTTTGTTTTCTCTACGTTTGAGGTCGATTCGTTGTAGTGGAACCATTTCATGATGTTTTTGAAATCTCTTTCTGATTTCATCTTGAGGTCTTGCCATGTATCTGTATCATAAAAGATTGCTGTGTCGTCAGCAGAACTGAGAATACTTCCTTTGGAATGCATTTTTGATAAATTATTCATATAGATAATGAATAGTATTGGACCCAAGACCGTACCTTGCGGAACTCCGTAGGTAATTGTTCTCGGACCACTTTTTTTCCCATCGATGTCAACTATTTGTCTCTGATTATTCAGGTAGGAATAAAACAGTTCATATGCTCTGCCCCGTATGCCGATGTTTTCCAATTTCCCGAGGAGTCTTTTATGGCATACACTATCAAACGCTTTCGATAGGTCAACAAAGATACATGATGCGGGTTTTGATAAATCCAACGATTTGTAAATTTCTGATAAGTGAATATAGCATCTTCTGTCGACCTCCCCTCCCTGAATCCGTACTGCTGTTCTGACAGAAGGTTGATTTTTTTAAGGAATCCAGTTAATCATATTTCATTGATTTTTTCTTAAATTTTTGATATTATAGAAATAATGATATTGGTCTGTAATTAGCAATCTCAAGTCTATCTTCATTTTTGTATAGATGTTTGACGACACCAAATTTTAAAATATCAGGAAAAATTCCGTTTCCTACGGACGCGTTGGCAATATTGGAATTAACAACAAATAAAGTAGTTCAAAATGAACATGGCTTATCAAACTAAAATTGTGATAGTGCAAAAAGGCTTGCTGAACAGAAATCTGTTATTCTTAATAACTTTAGTATATTGATAGAAATTTGTTGATTTATGATGAAAATTTGTTGAAATGATGAATGTCATCTTGTTCATGACTCAATTATTTATTTATTCATTTATTTATTTTTTTATAAGTAATATTTTTTTGGGTGAAAGTAAAACTTCTTTTATTTTTTTTAATTAAATGATTGTTGAATTCTATAACATTATAAACAAGAGAGCTGTTCACCAAAGAATTTCCCCTGAGATGCAAAGAAATGTTCCACAGGTGAAAAGGTAGAGTATAAACTTTGTGCAAGAGTCTGGAATTATTCAATAACAATATTAAAATTCATAAAATCATAATAAGAAACCCTGGGTTCATAATGACACGATATCATAACTATTGAAAATATAAAATTACAACAATTATCAACACCTCGTATCATAATAGTACATATAGATATAGATAAAGGAGTTTTACTTCAGTAGTGTGGTCTAAAGCACACTCACTTCTTTTGTAAAAATATCTTCTTCCACGATGGAATGAAGTTAATGCACCAGAGAGTTGATCGTCACTTCTTTGTATGAAATTATCTGATTATAGTAGTACATTACCTTTTCCATCTTAGTGTCAACTGCTGAATGCGACATCCATCATATTCAGGCACATTTAATCCCCAGTACAATTTACTACGCTTAAGACGACAACGAATTTACGAGACTTCTGCATTTGGAAGATAAAACTCCATTTATCTTTCCTCCTTATGTTGGTCCTTAATACCCCAAAGGGACCAGACCTTGCAAAAATTCTCCACTTCGCGAAAACGGAACAATAAAATACGCAATAACTCGGTATACTACAATACATTCCCAGAATCTCCGCGAACTGGCAGTATGTCACTTTTTATGAAATTCTTGTATAATAAAATTGTAATAACGACAAAAGGCATGCTTTTGGCGTTATTTGATTAGGGGAGCGCTCGATTTCAAACACGGGCGCTTTGGCAAAAGAAGTACACGATTATTGTGTATATATCACTTTGATATTCGATTGTTTTTATGCATATTCTGTATGCAAGTGAATTTTCATCGTGTTCACTCGAAATTCTGCATCATATGGGAACTTTTCCATTATTAATTTCTCGGAAAATTTTTTATTCATCGTAGAAGTTGGGGTATTACCTATGAGAAAAAAGCAATAATCAAATTGAAAATCATGCGAAGAAAATTGAATCAGATAATAAAGAAAACACTTGCTACAAGAATAGCATTTTAGAAATGTTGTTCATAATGAAGAATTTCAAGATTTACTACAGATTTACTATAGTGAAGACATGCCCGAAGAAGTCATTGTCTGGCGAAACACGTGTTGCGTTTCTGTAAAGTTTTTTAGTGAAAATCTCACAAAGTGTTTTTTGAAAACGTCAGTTATGGATTTTCATCCAGTATCGGCCAATTTCATCATATATTATATCGAACAAATGTTTTCTAACGCGATGGACGACCAAGTTTCCACAGGGGAACAATTGGTTTAATAGTATATATGAATGGCATTCGAATAGAATGAAAACTAAATAGTTACCGAACGTCGGCAGTTTCTTTGTATGACATTAACTGCATGGTATAATACGAGGTCCAATCGTTTTTTTTATGTGAGAGGTTCCATATTACCGAGTGAATTAATGAGACACGATACATTAGTTTTCAATTTAGCCGTTTGGATTGACTTCGTATAGACTATATTCATTTATACTGAAAATTCCAAATTATAACCATTGCAAGATGGTACTAAGTACTAAGGAAATAACAAGAAGATATCAGAGGATTTTTTCTCAGATTGTGTAAAATTCCATTTTTTTTAATGTTTCATTTGATTCTTCATAGGTCATTTGTATACATCTAAATTCCCGTTTATTTCATCAAGTCGTTTAAAAGCTGTTCCATGAATATGGCATATTCTCACAATAAGTTCTGCCATCAACTTTGTCTATGTTTACAATGCAACATCTTGATCTCGCTTCTGCAACTAAAATTTTCCATAATCCAATAGAACTTCCGTGTCGTAAACGGATTTTCCAGAAAGCTAGAAAGCTCTTTCATTCATTCGCAGAAGTAAAACGAAAATAACGACTTCAAACAATAATCAAGGAAGCAATTATAAAATCGTCCAATCTGTACAGACATGAAATATAGGATTCACTGATTTGACTTTATGGCCTAGTTCCTTTGCGAGATACAGTTGAACTCATGAAACATATATATTTATCTCTGAGAATGAATCGGTGGAATGTTTTCATCACGTAGGGTTAGGAAAAAAATGAAATATCAGATTTTCAACTATTGGAAAGAATCTCCAATGGGCAGTTTTTCTATCGGAAACAGTCTCGTATGTATATTATTCAGTTCTTTAGGAGGATTTGATTAGATGAATCGAAAAAATATCACGAACCAAAAATATCATCCATTCAGTATATTGAATATATCTGAAAAAAATAGCACCAATCAAAGTAAAGTTTCACACACATTCCAGAGAGATTGAATATAGAATTGAGCTCCTGGCTTGACTTAAAAATTATTTGAGAAACGATTCAAGATACTGAAGTATTCAACCCGTTTCTGTTTAAAATCCGTTTTTTCTGTTAATGTTCTGTCGCCCCCATACGAACGACAACTTGTTGAGAAACTTATGCGAGCTAAGGACTAATGAGGTCTTCCCTTTTAAAGTTTGATTTCTAACACGGTTGCAGAGTTATCCCAGCTTCAACCAGATAAATTCTCTCGAGAAAAATATCTGGTCGAGGCGGGAATCGAACCAACGGCCTACTGATCGTGAGTCATGTTAACTACCACCGCGGCCAATTCTACAACATATTATCAAACTCATTTCAGTCATTATGGATTTATGAAATCGATAAATCAACAAGTTACTAGTTTATCAATTACTTGAATTATCATTTATTTCACCTTGTAGATACATTTTGCATCCTGAGTGATATATTTACATCCTTCTCATGAATATATTTCATTATTAATGTGCATAACGTACTCCAAACGAGTATATTTGTGTATATCTGAAGATACTCATTTCCTTCGGGGGTCAATTGGAAACCACATTTGTTACATTATAATTTTCAATAAATAAGTTCTTAACATTACCATTCTATTCAATAATTTCTGCTAAACTATTGTTTTTTCAATACATTTCTGGATACTGAAAATTTTTTGTCCTGACTGAAATAATGTCATTTCATTCAACTTTGTGCCAATTATTTATGTCTTGAGAAAAAACTGGAGTATTACTTTCTTCTGCAGTACAAATCCCAACAATAATACGTTCAACAAAAATATATAAATATCGCCATGAAAAACTCTCAATGAAAAATATTCCTCAAACATTATTTAGCATCCTGTAGCTCAAAATTCAGTACCTCTGAAACAATATTGTTATGTCGTTTTTTCTTTTGATGAACCCTGAATGAACATTTCCTAATGCCTATTATATGTTGAGGAATGTCCTCTATGTGACCTCCATTCAATCAAGGACATATTCGGAAAAGGAATAAGAAATGGAAATCTACTGAAAACTTCGCGGACGATCGATTTACCGAATAATACCATGACCAACCAATGTAACAATAATCCAATTGAATGCGATTATGACTACCAGTATGGCCCTTCATGACTTGATCATGGATGTTATGCTTTTTGGCCATTTCTGCTTCTATTTGTTCGTATGCAGTGAAAGAGAGAAAGACCGATAATGATTTCTCATTCGATGGTCGAAGTCGAATCTTGCGACCGATCCCCGAATATTATTAATAGCAACTCGCCTTGGCTTTGCACGAGTAGCAGTGGCATGACTAAAATTTTTGGTCCTAGTGTAACATCAGCTTGTCCATGCGAAAGATTTCCATTTTTATCTGAAGGCCTAGCTTTTGAAGACATAAGGACTGTATTTATATTGAAATATATGGAATATATCAAATCATGAAACGTCACTGGCTAGCACCAATTCCACAACTCTTCAAGGATAACATTTTCATATTTTAACGAATTCACATAAAATGGTAACAAATTGAATACATGAATCATCGTGTGGAATAATTTCGTCCGTTGGTGAGAGCAATACTAGCTCAAGAATGGACATGTTCAAGGAGGCTGTTGTGTAGTTGAAATCCGTGAGAAAGTAACGATTCATATAGAATTTGAATCGCTGAAGACTAAATCAATTTGGAAAAACGTTCTCAGGAAGTTTATTCCACATAAACGCAGTTCTCCAGATGAAAGAGTTTTTGAACAGTGAAGTTCGAGGTGTACTGAGTTAAACCTCAAAACGAAGAGCAGCCACAGTTTGTCGCGTATTTCTTATTTGAACCGATCTTGGTGAAATGAAATGTGCCAAGTCCCTTCAAAACTTTCCGTAAAAGTATCTATATAAGAGAGACAAACCTCCAACCTTTCTTCGAAGTTCAAGGCTATAAGAATGCACGTGAAGTTCGCTCTCTAATCTGGCGGATGACTCTTTTCTGAATGGACTTCAGCAACTTTAGGGTACGTTTGGGGGTAGAGCTCCAAACATGAAAACAATACTCCAAAGAAGGTCTGACCAGAGCTTTAAAAAGCATCAAAAGTTGCTGAGGTGTGCAGCCTATGCAATTCCACTGACATGATTGTGCCAAGACATATTGGTGTCCTTTTTAACCCCCAACAAACTTATCGAAGCAGAATTGCGGAATTCGGAGACATTTATTTTCTTGGAGAAAACCGATGCTTGGGTTTATGTGGCATGGAATGAAACTAGTTCTGGTATTTGATATCTAAAGAGTAGGGAGAGTGAGTGTAGACTCACAGTACTTAGGTCATATATGATCCATCGTACATCCTCACGAGAGGTTGTCCTCCTAGGTCATCGTACATCCTGTTTTTTCCGGGAAGGTGAACAGGTCACTAGGAGACATCTCCTTCATATTGTCAGGTGTAGGCCAAGACTCGCCGAACACACACTCTCTTTGGTAACCATGAGGTGTCTCACGGTGGCCTTCGTGAAGGTTTTGGAAGGTGCAGCGATATTACTGTCGTTGCGCGGCTTTTTCAACCTTTTTGAGGTTTCTTCCGTGGAGGTGCAGGTGGAGGAGCTTTCCTATAGGGGCAGCCGGTTCCTTGCCTTTATTCAAGGCGGAGCTCTTGGCACCCGCCGCAGAAATTGCTCTTGCTGATGGAGGTGATCTGCTATGTCCAGCCTCATTCCAAGCGGTAGATTGGGGTGGACATTTCTGTTCATCCCCAGTCACCCCCTTAGATTGAGGTGAGCACTTCTTTCCAGCTTCGGGATTGGTTTTTGTTTTTGTTGTTTCTGTTTTTGTGTAGCAAGAGTGGCAAGAGAAGAGTCACCTCTGGCTAAGCCCCGCATTACCAGAGGTAGGCTGATTACAGTGGTGTTTCGCCCAGTTACCCAAGGGAATCGTTCATGACCGCATATCACCCTGCGGCCATTCAGCTGTCGGCACGATTCTTTACACCTTAGCTTGGATAGGCCGGTCCTCATTGGCATGTTTTGCAAAGGTTCTTGGGGAGTTTTAGTTCCTCCCACTCTTATTATTTCTGCCACTGACCAGGAGTCCGGCGACCCCAACCGTAAAGCCACTTTGGGTTTCCGGACAGGGCCTCCAGTCCCCTGGCCGTTCCCCTATCCGCCACCTGGGGACGCGCCTGATAGGTAGTCTAACCTACGGAATTGAAACTAGTTACTTTCATCCCAATTGGAAATCACTGTCAGATCCTCATTAAGATGCAATCTCCTGCTGCCGGTGAAGATGTGCCTCCGTAGCCTATGTTCTGGAATCCAAATGAAATAACGAGAAAAGTGTGCATTCGTCGGCAGAACAATATATTGGATTCTTGGTTTTTCCAATGAGTCGTTGATATGCAATGAAAAAAAAGAGTTGGAAACAATGTGGATCCCTGGGGAACACCAGCATTGATGGTGGAAGTATTTGAGAGATATTCATCGACGGCCACTTACAGGGAACTTTCTTTCACGAAGCTGGTGAGCCATATACAAAAATGATCCGACATTGATTAAAAATTTTATGGCCCATATACGAATGGTTTTTCTGATAGACGGTATTCCAATGAGCAATTAGTATGAGCATAATCATAACAGTGGCTCAGAAAGAAGGGTTGATAACATGACCTTGAATTTCTTGCTAAAATGAAACGATGAATCTGAATCGATCAGAATATCTAACCTGAAAAGCACACCATAATATTTTCACTAACATTATGAATGATTTTCCTCGTTGACAGTCCTTACTTTTTTAAATAATGACAATATTTTTCCACCACTCGTTGACTACGAAACCGTAACAGGAAAGGAATTGAAATACCTTTCCCATCATAGCCCTCACGGAAAAATCTACATATCACACGTTCTCGTGGAAATGACGAAAATAAAGTGCGGTTTTTCCCATTCACAAAGGTGATACATCGTCTCATAAACCATTTATTTCTCCCATTTTCGGTAACGTGTGACTATTGAAAACCGCAATATATGAGAGTATCGCGACACGCTGAATAATCTATTTATTTCAGACATACGTCTCGCGAAGAAACTCCAAATTACTTTTGTGGGATTTGCATTTATTTTGTTCACATATCTAGAGAAATCAGGTGACAGCCTCGTTATTCGGGGAGATTGGGAAAAGTGAGAGTTTTCTTTGATACAACTCGGATTCGGGGGTAGCGAAATTGAAAGTGTCGGATTGGAATGTCGCGATTCGGAGTATTTTTATCCCAATGAAGTAAACTTATGAGATGATTTATTCGAAGTTTCTTTTTGAATTCATGATGTTTGATTATCAGGATATATAGAATTGATACTACATACGAACCTGTATGTGTTGTATATGGCAAGCAATAAATAAATTTCAACGTTATTATTCAAGTTACATCACGGGAGGTTGAAAAAACATTTTTCTGTGGATGCTATATAATGTGCCACTTCTCTCATCGCTTTCATACGTTCAAAACGAAAGATTTCTCACGCAGTGAGAAATATCCACCATAACAGTGAGAAATAATTTTCCACTGTTATCACGATAAATCAAGTCAGTCAAGAATTGTAACATGTCAGATTGGTATGACACGTTCTCCATGTTGACAACGCTACGCCGACGATTCGCGTGCAATATCCAAGTAGCCCATTTTTGGCGTTTCCATAACAACAAAACCGAAGCACTGCATAATTTTTGCTGTCAACTTATCCAAAGAAAATAGATTTATTGTTGATTGTTGAAATATAAACAGTTCTGATTTAATAAATATTGAATACCCTGAATACGAAGATTTAGAGTGTGAAAATACACCTCCAGAAATTGTTCAGAAAGCAATAGATGTTTGTAATAATTTGCTACCAAGCACATCAACAGAAAAATATGAAATCGCTTACAGAAACTTCATGGACTGGAAAATGAAAGCCAAGGTAGATTCTTGTTCCGAAAATACCTTGTTAGTTTATTTTGAAGAGTTGATAAGGAGATTGAAATCATCAACATCATGGTCTCAGTACTCGATGCTGAGGAGTACCTTAATTACTAAAAACTGTGTTGATATATCAAAATACGTAAAACTACGTGCGTTTTTACAACGCAAATCTGGAAAATTGCTTCAAAACAGTCAAAAACATTAACTTCCGAAGAAATTCAACAATTTTTAAAAGATGCCCCTGATGAAAAGTATTTGCCGATAAACGTTTTTGAATTGAACATTTTTAAAATGTTATCAAAAAATGAATGCTTGGTTGTGATTTCAGGTTGCTTTAGCTATTGGCTTTACAGTTGTGATGTACTTCGAAAATTAAAAATTGATCATATGGAAGATCTTAATTCGGCCCTTTTGAAGAAATTACCTGATAATAAATCGGAGGTTCCTAGAAATTTCACAGTCATGGGAAAATTCTACCATATTTACAAAAAACATGTGAAGCTTCGACCATCCACAAATGAAACACGTTTTTTTTATTACAAAAATAGCAAATGAACGA
>WOGO01001551.1:0-17835 GCA_015342085.1 Leptinotarsa defecta
GGACTATAACCGAAAGAGCAAGAAAGACAACATATCAAAAAACCAACTGTTCTAAAATTCTTGTTTTTCAAATGTTACTAGCTCCCGTACTTATAGTAATCATACTTTTTTTGGTGTGTTGTCGTCTTTGGGAGTATATGGACATGGATGAGTCGTCCAACCATTGTCATGAACGTCTTCTGTCATCCTAGAGGATCTAGTTTTTATCACACGTGACAAGCCGATCCAAAAAAGGATTGTTTTGGTTCAAAAAAAGGAAAGAAGAACATACTTAGAAACGTTACACTTTCTGTCCACCATTTAATGATTTATACTCAAAAATATTTTTACCATATAAGTTTTATCATTAAAAGTCACGTGTAGGTATGAACTACTGAATTTTACTGAAAAAAATCATACATTTAACAATACAAAAAATCGTTTGTATGACGAAACCACAAAGTAATATCTCGAGCTTCTTTTATTCCCGTTAGTATGCATTTTAAATTTTTTCATCATTTCAGCTACTGTTTATGGAATCCTCAGTGGGATTTTCCCTTTGTTAATAGAAAATTATATTCAAATGACCAGTAATATCTTAATAAATAAACTAAATAACCTGGGAATCTTATCTTAGCTTATTTATATTGGTGGTTCTTTGCCGTGTCACTGGAATAGGTATGTCAATATATTACCATATAAATTTTGTCACACTCACCATTACTCCATAACTAATGGGCCCACTTTTAATTTTGAAAGACTAACAGGATGAAAATATCGACAAAAATTCATTATTTATTTTCAACTTGTTTGAATTTATTCGATTAGGCAACGAAAGTTACTGACTTGAACGAGAAGGATGGAGGTGAAATTATCATAAATTCTACAGATTGAAATCTGAATCATTCAAAATAAATGATAAAGAATATTACATGAAAAATAACCATGAATTCAACTAATAGAAAACTGAAATATTCAAGAAAATGGATTTTTGATTATTTCAGAGATAGTTTCGAGATCATCATCTGAAATTTACATCCATCTTCGAAAATATTGATTTTTTTATGATAATTTTTATGGGGTTATCAGATGATGTCAAGACCAAATTAATTTTTACTTTGCTCTCTGAATGTGTACAGCGAGGTGAAAGTGTTTTGTAATTGTCAGTACCAAGTCACGACCTCCATCTGCCACGAGGGTATGTTTGTATTAATTTTCTCCATGTGCTAAGAAATCGAGAGGCCTTGTCGTGTTTTGGAGAGTTAAAGAGTTACAGGAAAAACCGGAAAAACCTGCAGTACCACATTATCTGCAAATCTTGATCTGCTTATATCCTCTCTCATTAAACAAAATGTAGGGTTCTCCGGAGGCTCCAATAAATTCAGTACATCACCGGAACACGATTACCGTCAAACTTAAACCAGACCGTTTCATCTTTGACCAAGGCGTAATATGACCAGATTCAACGTCAGAACCACAGTGAACAATGACTGCATAAAAATTATAATAGTGGTCCGCTAAATTGAAGTGTTCATCTATTTCGAACCTTCGTGAGAGTTTGGTGCGTCCGTCAGAGGTTGAGTCAGGTTAAAAGATCATCAGTGTTATTATTAGATTGACTGGTGCCTCAGCTATACTTGTTTTCTTATAACAGTCAGTTGGTTTGGCGCATATTTGGCAATACAGTCGATCATTACTTGTTGAAAGTTCCATTTTCAGATGATTTATCAATAAGCTTTGCACTCACTGGTTATTAGTCATATTAGAAAACGCTATTTTCCAGAAATTCATATAAGGTTTTGCTACCTCTTGAACATTCACTGCAAAGTAAACAATTGAGGATTTTTCCAGCAAAAGATTTACAAACTCAAGACAAGATAGACTGTACGGAGTCATTAAATCCAGAGCGGTCAGGAGTATTGATTCTGCCATTGTTTTGCTCACGAAGAGTGTTCAACAAGAACCCCAAGAATTCAGAACAATCCTTTTGTTGTACAAACTCTCTTTGCTTTCTCATTTGCAATAAAGCCTTTCATTTGGAAAACCAGACTTGACTTGATCGAATATATAACCAGTCAATTGAATGGAATATGGAATTACCAAAAATCTGTGAGTTTTCATTGTTCAACTTGAAAAAAGTGAAAATAGCTTTCAATAAAGAGTTATTGTAAACTTTTATCATTTCCAGGTTGCTTTTTTCGTCATGTGCCATCTTGTCTAAGGATATGCATGTATTATGTCAGACCTGATGAGGTTTTCAAGACCTAGTATGATGTGAGATATGAACAATTAATTCACTATTCTTTGAGTGTTTAGGTAGCTCTGAACTTTTGTGTCTATTATTTGTCTTTGAATCTATCGATATTTTGCGAATAGCCATTTGTAACTTTTTCTAAACTGAATTTAATATTGTTTTGTTATCTCATACACCTGACAACAATAAAGTGAAAAAAAAAAGAAATTGCAAACCAAACACCAATCGATGAATGATCATGTGTCAAATGTGTTAACCATTTCAACTGAACATGAGTAGTACGACCTCCCAGAAGTTTTTTAAAAATAGCATGCTTCGAAAAAAGATTTGCTTGCATGGGAAAATAATTGGCAACGTGGAATATCCAGCATATTCACGCAAGTCATTGAAATAATTACAACTGCAACGTAACTCTTGAACTTTTTACCGAACTCAACGAAAACCCAGCCTATAACTCAGAATTTTACAAATACGCCGCACGCCAGTAAGGCCGTACCTACCTGCAAACTTAGTCGTACCACGGTGCATTAAAATTCAGATTATACTCGGTCGAATAGTCTTAAAAATGCTCACAGTACGTTTGAATATTCGCATAACTTTATGCTAAAACATGTAAATGTTGGCTAACGTTTGTCGGTATACTAAATTAAAAAACGAATGGCTCTATTAAATTGTACTTGTATGGCTCGAATGCTGAATTTGTATTGGCAATAACAACCGGATCTTTTTTATTTTGTCTTATAAATTGGTATTTTAGCTCATATTCGAATGTCGCTTAATTGCGTATTCATTTTCTTTTAATGCAATGGAAAGGATTTCGCAAATGGAAATGCTTCATATAAATGTCGATTTTGCATTATTATAGTAGAATAAGAATGATGAACGTGAGGTTAATGTTATGTTGTTGAACAGAAACTAGTTAAAATGAGAGTCTATCGATTATACAGATGAAAAAATATATTCTCATGAAATGTGTATTACATGAAGTTCGATCAAAATTTTCAAGTGATAATCACTCAATGGTAAATTAAAATGTCACAATTTGGTAAAAAACGACCCTGACTTATTTATCATAAGGAATATTCAGAAAATTTGCCATTATTATACCTTATACCAAAACTGAAAAAACTATTACCATTGTACATTCAAAATATCCAAAAGGTGCTGATGACTTGAGGACTAATGTTTTCATCCGAAATTGAATTTTCATTTAGAAACTTTCTAATACAGGATGAAATAACGAAAATACTATCAAATAGTAGGAATTGAAACCACACTCAGATCCCTCGAATTTTATTTTGATGGAGAAATATTTCAAGTATATTTCCAACCTTGGTACTTCCACCAACTCGACAATGGTTCATACCATCGATATATTTCAAGAAAAACCAAAGCAGTGATAATGAGGTTGAGGAATTAAAAATAACATCCTTGATATAAGCTGAAAAAGGTCCTAGTTTCAAACTATACTCTGTCCATCTAAGCAACAGAATGCTCCAAAACATTATCATGCATAGTGCACGGGATCTCCCAGACAAGGCTGCTTGTACAGAGTCGCACCAACGAACAACTGAAAGGTTATTTAATTTTTTTAATAATGTGCGGCTGGGTATAGGAAATTTCTTTAGGTGGACTATAAGGACACAAATCAGCAATTTCTTCAGCCGTATCAAAACTTGATGTTTTACAAATTTTGTACTTTATAATACCGTAAATATACACACTAAAAGCGTTAAAATGCAACTAATCACTCTTTGTAACAATGAATTTCTCCAGCCGATTGCAGTTGAATCTGATAGGCCAGCGTAAAAAGGCTTGTTTATTTTACCCAATAGATGCAAATTCACGTGGAGATCATGCTTTGATTACGCATTTATGGATGATATTCAGAAGGTACGAATACATTCTTACCTATATTTCACATTATTTATTGCCTAAATATTCAAAAGATAACGTAGATCCTGCGACGTTGCGATCTTGGTTATGGCATACATCTACCATAGAAACTCTCATATACCATAGGAACAAAATGAATTCCTTCAAACATATTTATAGTACATTATGAATGATTTTTTTCTTCCCGAAAAAAACACGTAAACATGATATACTGAGAAATAAATTACAGTACAGGAATAATAATTTAATCATTAAAGTAATGCTATTTGTGTATATATTGGAAAATCGAAAATTCTTCCAAATATGGAAGTATGATTAAGACATCCATTGAAAACCAACTGAAAATGAATAAAAGTACAATTAATTTGAGATTGCGTAAAATCATCATTAACATTTTTAGTGAAACATTATCTATACTGTTTTATCTATACTATTTAAATTATCATAAAAAAAATCAATATTTTCGAAGATGGATGTAAATTTCAGATGATGATCTCGAAACTATCTCTGTAATAATCAAAAATCCATTTTCTTGAATATTTCAGTTTTCTATTAGTTGAATTCATGGTTATTTTTCATGTAATATTCTTTATCATTTATTTTGAATGATTCAGCTTTCAATCTGTAGAATTTATGATAATTTCACCTGCATCCTTCTCCTTCATCCACCCTCCATCCTTCTCCATCAATCTATCAACTAATTAAACAAATTTTCTTGTCGCGCTTTCCATGTTGATTTCAAACTAAAACAAAATAACTGAAAAACCGTGTTGCAATAACTTGCATCAAGTAAGCCCATACGTGACTCGGCGGTCATTTCCTTTTTCAGAATAAAAACCGAAGGTACGTTCTAGAGAGTAATATTTTCCCATTCAAAGTTAAGTGTGAAAGCGTGTGCAGGATAAAAGATTGGATTGGGATTAAAGAAGGTGACTGGGGGTCGGCAGAGAAATTCTCAGTACTCCCCAGGCGTTGTCAACGAATGTTCATTCCTTTATTGAAACCGGGACTTCCTTGCGGATCTAAGGAAAAACTCAAACACCGTGTCGTAACTACATCTAAAATTTCAAAACCATTATATCGAATTTGTTTCAATATATTAAATAATAGAGTGACAAAGTGTAGATTATTTTCCTCCATATGATGTTGTAATTCAATATTCAAATCAATTTGACAATTGGTAACGGCCATCTTGTTGAAACTATATCTGTCAAATTAGTTGTCATTCATCCAGTCTTTTCTTCCGAATCACCATGGACGGATATATAATTCAATAACACATGCAAATACTAAAATTGTTTTTCATCAATATGGGTGTCCTGTTCGGGCAACGTACCGCGCGTTTCGCCCATTTTACGGTCGCCATAATCGTCCTACTGAGAGGACTATTCGCAATGTGGTGGATACATTTCAGTCCACTGATCCAGTGAACGATTAACCAACACCTGTACGTCGACGAAACGCAAAATCTGCCGAAAACATCGCCACTGTCTGTGAGAGTGTGCAAGAGAACCTGAGGCAGTCGTTTATGCAGACCACAACTTGGCGAAATTTGCGTCGTGACTTGGGTAGGAGTGCAGATACAAAATTCAACTGACCCAAGACAAGAAGGTAAACGACAATAGAGAACTAAACGTCTTTTCGTTAAAGTATCCAACAATGTCAGACAGCGCTGACTCTAATAGAAAGGCCGCCTGTAGCTATTTTTCTTGTCAGTAGCCTAATCTCAAGCGCTACTGCAGTTCTTTTCGACACATCTAAAGGCGTGGTGACATGTGTCAACTGGAAACATCCTCTAAATCCAGCATTCTAGGATAATTCGAATTAGTTGGTGTTGACCGTCACTGACAGCATTAGGATTTTCAGTACTTCAGTACTGAAAGCGATACTTTCCAGGGATTCAAAATACGTCAGTACTCTTAAACGCAATAACAGTACTTTTTTAGAAATTTGCTTATATAAATTAGCTATCTGTCCATTTAAATTAATCAAGAAGATACAGCCAAACATGTGCAATTCCCGGAACTCACAAAACAATAAGACCTAAGATATTTTGCATTGACTTAACAGCTCTTCAAATGTAAGGTTTTTTTATTATTTCATGTAGTTACCAATCCTCCAACACTAAATCGCATCCGAATCAGATAAAATACGATCCATTAACACTATTGATTAAAATCGTTGACCAATTACAAATATACGATATTCGATACAGGTCAAAGTGGTGGTCTGGTTTCATATTTAAGAGATCGTGGTTCCTGTCATGATTGTCAACATCACTTTTTATAACTGTTAATTGAGCTTCATTGAATTGAACCATCATTTCACATTAAGGTGGATTTGTCTTCGATTTTTCACAGTTTACAACCTGTTGTTATCTATATATCATATCGTTCTACGCTCTATTGAAAAAAATTAAATTTTTATAAAGTGAGACAATTCGACCAACTCAGTACTTTCTACCAATAATTTGCTACTTGTGACGGATGAATTCTTTACCAAAATCCAGGTCCCAAGAACAATGTTGGTTACAGATGCCAGCAACTGGCATCGTCTAAATGTTCACTTAAGTCACTAGCTTGCTGTCATCTTCATATATAAAATAGAAACATATGCGAAACATAGAAATACTATGAGATTCCATCACATATTGGAAGATGATTTTCCAGATCATTCTATAAGAATCCAGATCCATACTGAAATTTTCAAATTTCTAATATTGGCATTTATCAGATATATATAAGTGATCCTTATCCAAGATTCTTCGAAGAGTAAATCAACGTACCTTGGTCTTCTTTCACTCGAATTGGGCTAAATTATGGTTTACTTATAAAAATATATCAATGGAAAGTGGGGACAGAAATAAATTGAGAAGAATTAACTCGTTTTGTAAGACCACAAAAGCATTTATCGTTGGTTATATACGTTCATTTGTATCAAATAGCTTCGTGATTCATTACTTTTATCCCATTTCAATAAATGTAATGTGCTGTACCTCTACTTTACGATACAAATAGATGACAAAAATGCAAAATTTTTTTATGAATACGAGTATTCTTTGGCAGTTGAATCTTTAACACTGCGATGGACATGCTCGATATCAGCACGCAATCGATTACACACATTATTCTTCTCATTCTTGAAATTTTCAAATATAAAAGTCCACCTCATCTCTGTTGACATATGGAAAATGAACACAGTTTCCAAAAGTTTATTAACTTTTCGAAAAATCAATCATACGAGCATACCTAAGAACTTTTTCTGCAACCGATCCCTTATTTCTAGCTTAACACAACCTTCAAAAATAGAAATTTCCCAAGCGACTTCTATTTTTACCTTCATTTTATGTCCATTTGATTTATTAACTGGTTAAGCAGTGTGCGCTTTGAATGAAGGATAATCAGTCAAACAAATAATTACCATTCAATCACAGTTATTTTAAATATTTCTATAGATTTTATTACCACTGTAAAAATTTATATTTCATTAAGACTGTCAGTATCGACTACATTGTTAAAATTTTGACGAGTTGCAAATTGTAATTCCATTTGCTAGTTTCTTCAATATGAGATACAATTAACTACACTGTTACAAATATGCATTAGCTCGTTACATGTGATTTAGTAGTGTATTTTCGAATCTCTTTTATGTATTTATAGCATAAAGGTAGTGCCTCCAACAACACAACAGAGCACTATGTACCCCAAGAGTACAGAATGTTTAAAATTAATTTCGAGGCTGGTATCAACTTGAATGAATGTTTGTTACCGTGATATTTTGTTGAGATGTATATATTCATCATTTTCAGTTTGAAAACTTCATATAAACCTCTCGAAGGTAGAATAATCGTAAAAGCGGTGTGAGGTTAGTTTCATTTTTCGACCACGTATTCGGACTGGAATAACTACATGAAGAGACGTATCAATTCAAATGAAGAATACCTTCGGTCTCTACCAATTTCCCACGTTGAAAGCCAAGTAGAATGTTGAATTTTTGTTGGTTTTTTAAAACGAGTTTGGTAAAAGCATCACGTATTTTGATTCGTAGCCCGCGGCCGGGTTTGCATATGAAGGTGAACGAGACCCGAACCCCTTTATATTTTTGCCGGCGTTACCTCTCATTCATTTGCATTCGCTTTTATTAAAGAAAACCGAAGGGGGAACTCCACCGGGAGAACATGACTCCTTTACGGGCGCTTTTTCCGCGAGTTGCGACCTTAGAGGAGCGATGAATAGAATGCTGGCGGGTTTCCGGGAAAAGTGATATTTTTAGAGCAGGAAATCTTTGAGCCGGCGAGCTGAAATAAGCTGGTTGAGCGGAATTTAGAGTCATCTCGCGGCGGCCATTACATGTTATCAGGGTAATTTCGGGGATACTGTGCGATAGTTGTTGCTCTAATGGTTCCGGTAACAAGGCTTTCCATTACAAAAACTCATTCCGAGAACAACATTTCCGGGCTGCGATAAAATGGGAGTATTTATTCAGCGTCGATGATGGTTACGCTGATAGCGATGACTTCATGTAGAGGTACTCCAGATAACGAGTGGACATTTGAATTATGTGGCTGTTGTGGCTGTTGACATGCACTTTTATTCAAAATTACACTTGTAGTTGACGATACGTATCATCGTTGAGAAATACGAGAACTTCGTGACAACTAATAAAATGAAAGAAGCATGGTCTGCTATCAGTGATATTACGGGAAAATAAAAAAAAAACATGTGGGAATATCACTTACTTAGTCGTGATAAAATCAATGATTATTATTGTTCGATTGCAAAAAACCTTTGTAAGAATAGAGTGCTACCTTACGATCCCTTATTAAATCTTGAAGTTGTCAGGATTGAGAATAACCTAACTTTGTAAGATACAAGTGTCAGTGAATTAGTAGAAATTTTGAAGAATATAAAGAATAAAAATGCAACTGGTTATGATGAAATCTCCATTAAAATAATTCAAAATCTTCCAAATGAGGCACTGCAAACATTGATATCTCTGGTCAACACTTCTATCCACAATGGAATTTTATCTGATTTTCTGAAAACATCCGCTGTTCTTTCATTATATAAAGGTGGAGATTCAGATGATCTCGCGAATCTTCGCCCGATCTCTCTCATTCCAACTATAGCCAAAGTTATCAAAAAACTTGTGAAAATACGTCTGACGTTTTTCCAACAACACCACAATATCTTAAGTGAAAGCCACTTTAGTTTTCAAAGCAATAAAAATACGCACCATGCCATCTTTTCATTTTGTTATGATATTTATTCAAAGTTCAATTTTGGTAATGTAGCAGCTGCGGTATTTTGTGATCTTTCGTTTGATTGCGTTGATCATAAGATCTTGCTTAGAAGAATTCACCAACACGGCTTACCTTTCAGTAACGAATCAAATGGTAGGAACAACAGGACTTTCAGAAAAGTAAAAAAGAAATTTTTTGTGGTGTCCCACAAGGATCAGGTTTAGGACCCATCATATTCGTATTATATGTCAATGCCATTGCAAATTTGAGCACTTCTGGAAATTTCACTCTTTTCGCTGATAACACGACGATATTGTGAAACAACAAAAACTCAAATGATTTAGCTACACAATGGAATATCTGCTGATATGAAAAAAATCAAGGAGTGGTGTGATGCTAATTTGCTATCCTTCAATATCACTGAAACAAACATTTTTTCATTCAGATGTGTTCTTGATGACATGTTATTTGGTGATAACTTAGCGATCAAGAATGAGAATCAATCTAAATTTCTAGGTATACACATTGACAATAAGCTCAAATTTATTGAACATATCAAACAACTTAAAAGCTAAATTTGTTCTGGATGTTATGCAGTGAGAGTACTATCGTCAATACATTTGGGAATCAAAACTGCCAGAACGGTGTATTACGCCCTCGTTGTATTTCACCTATGTTATGGAACAGCGTTTTGGGAAGTATGCAATTCATCAGCATTTCTGTCTGTATTAGTACTGCAGAAACGGGCTATCAGGTATATGCGTAAGATTAAACCTCGTGATTCATGCAGACACAAATCGTTGAGCAAAAGGTTTCAACAGTGATTGCTTTGTTCATTTCGGAATCGGTTTGCCTCATTTACAAAAATTTCTCTCCCTATTACAATGGGGTCAAGTTGTTTCATCAATTGCCCTCAGATATAAGAAAGGCAAATTTGACAAACAAAATGTTTAGAATAAGAGTAAAAACATGTTTGGCTGATAGACCCTATTATAATTTGCAAGAGTTCTATAATGATAAATTTACGTAACAAAATGTGAACATTTGAATTTAGATTATATAAGATTTTTGTTTATATTCTTGTTTGGATATAAGTGTTTGATTGTCTGGTGTAATGGGTGTGTTTATTTATGTACGATTATGTATAAGTATTTATGTTCATATGTCTATTATATAAGTGTTGATAATATTTTCAAACAAATATGCACACACTCATGTTGATACAAAATTTCGACGTATGCATGTATGTTCTAACTTTACTGTTTGGTAGGTGTTTTTATATTCACATTTTATATTTCCATACTTACATTTATATTTATTTTTCACAAGCTTTGTCTACAAGATTAATTCTTAATGACAATAAAGTATATTATTATTATTATTATATTATGTTGTTTCAATTCAAGAGTTTTATCTGTTTTTATGAGTCTACTTTAAACTGTGATTTAATTCAATGGAAATAAGCACCATTTGAATCAGTGTAATTTTGACGACATGCAAATCGATCAATTTCGTCAGCATAAAAATTGAGTGTTCGGAATTCGACGAAGTCCGTTTTTGCCTACTTCAAATTGGCGGAGGTTCTTGAATTGTTTGAGAAGATTGTAGTCGGTTGGCGAGAGGTCTGGAGAGTATGGTGGGTTTGGTCAGGTTGCAGAAAGTTAAAGTGGTCCACGGTCTTTTTTGGTTGATTTTCGCTTTTGAGATATGCCTGGGCGACTCATTGGTGTCCAACCACTGTCGTGAACGTCTGTTGTCGTAGAGGATCCACTTTTCATCACACGTGACGATCCGATCTAGAAAAATGATCGTTTTGGTGGCGCAAAAGAAAAAAGAACAGGTCTCGAAACGTGACTAAAAGTAAAAGAAAGAAATATTAAATACTCTGTCGCCAGCAAGCACAGGAAATATTTAAGGGCACCAAATTGTTCGTTTGGCCTTACTCTTCGAATTTTCTTTTCATCATAATTTTTGAAATCGAAGGGTGTTTTTCAACTATATGTCGTTCCTGCTTGATCGTTTGGAAACTTATGATTGTTTTTTGCGTAAACCCAATATACTTGTCGTGAAAATAGGTTGAAAATTATTAAAATAAGTTTTTTTGTTACCTAGAGCTGTCGTCACCATACGAACAACCACCCTCAGAAGTCGAAATTGTGCGAGCTGAGTATTAACGAGATCTTAATTTTTAACGTACTATTTCAACTAGGAAAACAGAAATGGCATGCACTAAACACCAAATAGCTTTTACCGTCCACCTAGCGTAATGAATGGCTCCTGGAGTTCTGAAACCCACAACATTGCCGTCTAGTGATCCAACAAATACGAGAACCAACTGCAGTAGCTCCTTGTAGTCATCTTTGGGTGGCTCTCAGTTAATTCAGCAGTAACATTTACAATTACTTCTGGAGTTAGCTGCTTTTGTATTAGATTGTCACTGATACCTGTGTCGTATTTTCCTTTGTCTATGTTGGGCCACGCAGTGAGGAATCTCTTTAAACTATCTGGATAAGGTAAAGAATGTGACAACGACATTGGAGAAGTAGCCCTGACCAAATTTTCGAACCATTTGTGGTATTTGAATGCAGAGCTGGTAATATTATCTTTTTTTGATCTCACACACGATGAAAAGTTGTTGGTGGCTAATAAATTGCTCAATAGCACAGATGAACCATTAGAGCACGCTAGGGTTGTTAATCCAAAAGTTAGGAAAAAAAATTAAAAGAGGTAGTTGATGGAGGATTGGTTTACTCACCAAAGAAACGTTCACATTATTTGACCTACTTAATATAAAAACAGATTTCCTAAGACAACAAACATCCAAACACCTGGCCCCAAAATAATGACTTTCAAGAAGGATTGAAAGTTGTCAAAACATTAAAAGTAGTTAATGATATGGCTGAGCTTGATGTTAAATTAATAAACGACTTTAACAACACATTCAACGAAGGTCTTTTTTTGTGGAGGGTAATTTCATATTTCAAATCTCCTTTAACATCTGTCGAAGAAGTTGAGAAATGAATAATCAAGAGGAATAATTGCAAATATCTTTTTTTTATCCATTTCTGAAGACGGAGGCAGATTTTGGCTTCGTGGAAACCTAAAGATAAGTATTGTATTATTTCTTATCAATTTTTTTGATAGGCAGAATTGCTAAATACGACAAGTTAATGATAAATATAACATTTTTCTTTGTGAAAATACAGCAAGAGACCTATAAGATATTATGGGTCCATTTCAATATCCCATTTCTTTTCAAATGTATTGGCAAAATTGGTTTTTTTGAATAATTGCTGATTATATCCAGCCAAATACTTGTATTGAGTGTTTTATTGTGTTGGTAAATGCCATTTGAAAAGGGAAATATTTATGCTTTAAAAAAAATTTTCGTACTCTCATGTCAGCATGCATAATTTATAAAAAATATACCTTCATCTACTGATTTAAACTCGCATTTGAATATTGATTTCAGTATGTTGATGATACAATGATCATGACTCTTATTATGTCATAATTTCAGCTCTTCTGAACTGACTTTCTCTGTAACTCAATGAAACGTTTGAAAGTGAAACTCGAAATAAGTCATCAAAATATAATTTTCGTGTCACGTACAGGCAAGAATTCGGGGATACGAAAGATTCCGTTCTCATCCTTTTACGTATTAAATTTGACATCAAAATTCTCCGATAGACATTCTACGATATTGCGATCGTGACCTTTCATATCGATATCGCTTGGAATCTCGTCCAAATGATTCTAGGAATTGCGAAGGTCTCACGATATGAAACTGAATTCTTGAAGATTTTTGTTTCGGATATTTATATTACATGAAAAATTTCGAATCTCTTATTTTGATAAGAAATATTTGTTTATGTAAGCACAGCTGGATTATATACTAATAATGAAATAATAGTGTTATAAATGTGCCCATAAATGAACAGACAGATTTATAAATAAACCATGTCTAAAATCTATCATTAATTATTCAAAGTGCATTGAACAAAACTCAACTATATTTCAGGACAAATCAGTAAATGTATTGAATGCCTTGATTTATTTTGGATGAACTGTTTCAAGTGCTTCTTAAATGTTATTTTGCTTGTTGTAAATTTGAATTCTTCTGGTATATTATTGTAAACTTTGGGTGTTAAAAGAAACTTTATCTGAGTGGTAGTTTTTGTCATGAATGAAACAGTTGAATAGCTTCTCTGTCCAGCCATTTGTTGGTTGAATGTCTTTAAAATTTTCAAAATTTCTAAGAGTTTTTGAGATGAAGTGATAACTGAGAAATATTTAGAATTCAACAAATTTCAACTGCTTATTTTATAATAAGTTATGAAAAAATCACCTTATTCTGATATAAGCGGTGATATTAGCGAAAGCTGAAAAAAATAAAATGCAATGTTTGCCTGCTGTTTCGACAAGCTCCATTTGTTTTTTTATGTATAGGACTTGGCTTTCTCCGGAACCCATAGATAGCGTCTTTATAATGAGAATTATAATACTCATTTCCTGATAAAAATAGATCTTCCTGATTCTAAACGTTGCGTATATTA
Organism: Leptinotarsa defecta; assembly: GCA_015342085.1. Lineage (NCBI taxonomy): Eukaryota > Metazoa > Arthropoda > Insecta > Coleoptera > Chrysomelidae > Leptinotarsa > Leptinotarsa defecta. The sequence continues at coordinate 13,928 of WOGO01001551.1, forward strand.
TCCATAGATTGAAATAGAGCTTAGTTTCGGTCGCCAATTGTTGATAAACAAAGTAAGTAACTATATTTCACGTCAGATTATTAATAAGAGATAGTATAATTATAAAATATATCACAAAAATATATGTGAACTTGTTTCTGCACATATTCGTTCAATTTATGAATCTATACATTCATAGCACCTAATATCATTTTCAGATTACTGGCAAGGATTTTGGAAAACAAATTAGAAAAAATATTATTTTGTTTTATATAAATCAGCACATTTCTTATTTAACTTAGCTGGCCTGGAGAACTGAACTGCATACCACCTCAGAAGTCTAATAAAAACAATTGTTGCACCGATATGGACTATAAAATTGTTATTATCTCAATCATGTTTAATTATCAAATCATACTAATCATTTCCGTATTACTAAATTATGTGTACCTTCATTGATGTAAAGAAGAACACGGCTTGATTCAATACAGGAGCTTGCAATTTAAAAATAAATTGGTTTGAAACGTTCTCGAAACTTTTGGTTCGGTATCAAAGCTTCACGTTGGTAGTGTTTACAAATTCCGTTCGTATGTTTATTTTTAGGCTATTCCAAGTTGAAAACCGCGTCTAACTTCAATGATTTTTTTTGTTTTTCGCCGAAACTTACGATCCGCCAAAGACATGTGTTTGTTTTAGAGGAGTTTTAGACCGTTTAATATCAATAATATAAAGTTTCCAATGGTATATTTGGGAATAACCACCGACAAACAATAAACCAGTGATGACAGATCGGTTTTAAATTATGTTAAAAAATATTCGCATCCTGTATACGATAATTCGCGTAATTTAATACAGTTTTTGTGATTCTTACTCACATAAATAACCGTCGTTAGTTATGGCTGAGGTAAATCTACATATTATTTCCATGTTAACGTTTCGATTATTGTCGGAGAACGATACTCCAAAGAAGGTCTGATCTAAGATTTATAGAGCATCAAAAGTTGCTGAGGTGTGTACAGTTTTCTGGTTCGGAAACGTTTCCCAAGTTTTTGAGAAACGGCTTTTGCAATTTCAGCGACATGATTGTGCCAAGACATACTGGTGTCCATTTTAACCCCTAACAAACTTATCGAAGCAGAAAGCAGAATTGTCTGACATGAATTGAACCTAATTATTTTCACCCCAATTCGAAATTACTTCTACATCCTCATTAAGATATGCAACCTCCTGCTGCCGGTGAAGATGTGCATCCGCAACCGATGTCCTGGAATCCAAATGGAATGACGAAACAAGTGTGCTGTCGTCAGCAAAGCAATATATTGGATTATTGTTTTTTTTCCAATAAGTCGTTGATATACAATAGAAAGAGGTTTGGAGAGAATGTAAATCCCTAGGAACACCAGTAGATGAACAACCTGGGTTTTGGGGCGGAAGTGGCTTATGCTTATGAGACCAATAATATTGGATATACAGGGTGTCGTTTCAAAACACATCAATGAAATGGTATACAAGGTTTACGTAGCGTTGAAGAAAAAAACATAACTGCCCGCGTTAAAGAAAAAAAAGACTGTCGTCGCGGTATACATGTTATGTGCAGAGTTATAGGAAAAACATGGCTGCCCGCGGTAAAGAAAAAAATGGCTGTCGTCGCGGTATACAAGGTGTATGCAGCGTTAAAGAAAAAAAATGACAACCTGCGTTAAAGAAAAAACATGGCAGCCATTGAGGTATACCAGGTATGTGCAGCATTAAAGAAACAAACATGGCTGTCATCGCAGTATACATTAAAGAGAAAACATGAGTGCCAACGTTAGAGAACAAAACATGGCTAATATGGAGGTATACACGGTATGTTTGCAGCGTTGAAGAAAAATTGCCATGGAGGTATACAAGGTGTGCACAGCGTTAAAGAAAAAACATGGCTGTCATCGCAGTATACATGTTGTGTGCAGCGTTAAAGGGAAAAATATGGCTGCTAACGTAACGTAACGATGATGGTGACCAATATATGAATTAACAGAGTTTCGGATCTTTACGATCCATCGAAAAATAAATACTTTCGGTTTATGAAAATTGAGACAGGGGAAATGTACTGTTGGATTTGGATTGCCCATATGGAGGAGACTTCGAATCTACAATAAAATTGCTATTTCCGGTTTTCACTTTCTGTCGTCCGATTTCGATAATTTCGACCTCAATGGATTCATCTCGATGTCAAGAAACGTTTAAGCATTTTAAGAAGTGTAAAAAACATAGGAGGCTAACTTTGTTATTATTAAAGATAGTAGGGGGATGTGGGTACTCTAACCTCATAATTTTTACTGGAGAACGTGAAAATGGAAAGCATGGGTATGTAGCATGCATTTTATTCATTTTGGTAGTATTGATGGTAAAAGAACCATCAACGGCTTCTTGCAGGTAACGTCTTTTCATAAAGCTGAAGATCCATACAGGAAAATGATCCGACAAGCACGGCAAAGGGCCTTAGGAATACCAACCGCAACCCAAATATAGATGGTGACTGTCTGCAGACAGAAAATTTAAGGAAGGTTATATGTACATATATTCTCGCTGAGGGCTGTAGTCTCTGATTGAAAGTATATTTTCTTGACAAAAATAATTGCAATGTTCTCAAAATTACAAAGAAGATAATACTTTTATGGTATGATGCATATTTTTCGATAGCTGACATTTGCATCAGCCAGTTATGTTACATTAGTGGAGTACTGATATAAAAATGAGATTCGAGCAAATCAAATATTGTCAAATGGTTCAGTTAATTCCTTACATAAATATACTTTTTTCATATGTCTGGTATATCTAAAGTATTTCAACGTGTTGAAGTAAACTCTTTGTCGAATAGTGAAGTAATTCAAATATTTCTGTAAACGCGGTTCCTGATTCCAGACAGAAAATTCGCCAAGTTCCAGAACAAACTTCGAAAATGGAAAGCACATAGAAAGGTGAATGGAGTATCAAGAAGTTGGAAGGGCTTTTAGCGGGTTAAGAGTTTCCAACTTCAAGGATATAATAACGCGGGTGAATTACCGTTATTGCTTCTCCTTAAAGTAAAATATATGATCTGGAAAAAGAAGCAGCAGAAATTTCCATCCCAAAAATATCGGTGTTGTTACGAGGGCTTGAAACCCTCGAAAATATTTTCAACAGTTTAGAAATGTTATCGAAGAAAAAATTTAGATTGATTGAAATTGAATCAGCGTAAAATATTTGTGTATTTTGCCAGAACTTTAGATAAATATGTACCTATACGGAATTGAATTCATATGAGAGTTGTTGTTCGTATGGGGGCGACAGCTGATTAACGGAAAAACAGATTTTTTTTTAACCGATGGAATCAGTCGATACTTGATGGCAATCCATAATTTCAAAATGGTTTAGACTTTCAGGGCTGAGGTTTTCAGTGTCATTGCTTTTCGAGTTTGAAAGCCGTGGATTTTTGGAATTGCTTCCTGACGTTTCGCAGGCGCGAGTGGCTAGCTTCTTCAGAGATTCAACGATCATGGAGATTGAGCAAGATCAACAGATAGCTTTCCTAGATGTGTATCGAAAACCTACAGACACAGATAGATACTTGCACTCACTATCGAACCACTATCGAACCGCCAAAAGAGAGGAGTTATATCCACTCTAACAGAACGTGCTCGGAGAATCTCTGAACCGCGCATATCTACCATTTGGATACAACTGGAAAAATATTGGGCAAACACGACATCGAAACAGTCTTCAAACCCACGAGGAAGATACAACAAAGCTTCAGGTCGGCTAAAGGCAAAAGAGACCCATTATCAGCAGCAGGGGTCTATCGCATTCCGTGCACTTGTGGAAAGGTATATATCGGAACCACCAAACGATCCATGGTAACAAGACTAAAAGAGCATAAAAGGAACTGCAGACTAGGCCAAACAGAC
>WOGO01001552.1:0-17833 GCA_015342085.1 Leptinotarsa defecta
TGATACTTGATGAAAATCCATAACTAACGTATTCAAAAAACACTTCATTGTGAGATTTTCACTAAACAGTTTTACAAAAACGCAACACGTGTTTCGCTATACAATGGCTTCTTCGGGCGTGTTTTTATTGTAAAGAGTAACCTTTGCTCGAATAAAATTACTCCACAGTTCCATCGTTATCCCAAGTGACCTTATGAATTCACTTCTGAAAAATTTTTAATCACTTCACTGGTGCACCGTACGGGTACAATGCTGATACTAAATATAAATTCACCCACCGAACATTTAAGGGCATGGAGAAACAGTGGTGAAAAGATAATTTTGTTTTACGGACGCGTCTTTTTCACCGGCGGATTGCGCCCCAGTTGGAATACTTGAAAATCCTTTCTTATTGCACATCTACAATATAAAACGAACCAACATATAAAATTTTAGACTCCGAAAATATACCAGTACAGAGATGAAAAGGTAACTTTATTATATGAACGATCCTTTTTCTTCCGCGGCTGGCGCCTTAGTTTGAATATTTAAATATCCTTTTTTATTGCACACCTACAACATGAATCTACAGCATCCAAAAATATAGCGGTACGGAGTAACAATGAAACGTTTCATATGTAAACGCGCCCTTTTTACCTCCACGGGGGCGTCCCAGTTGGAATATTTGAATATATACAAAATTATGGCTTCCTAGGACCTAACAGTACGGAGACACAGAGATAAACGAGTGAATGTTAAATGAGTGAATTTCGCATTCATAAGTATAGATTTGTGTGTCAAATTCGAGTATAATTTTTTCAGACATATTTGCGCACCTTTATTTGTGTTCACCCGCAATTGGTTAACTTCGATGAGCTCATTAGAGAAAATGAAAGCATTTAGTTTTGATACACATTTCACGTAGCAACTCCTAAAAACAAATACTTCACAGTCCGATCAAAGGGTAGTGATCTTCTTTAATCTTTCGCCCGTGCCTCAATTCGCAACTGTTATCTATGAAGTGGTACAACGTACTCTTTCTGGCATATCGTGGATGTTTGTTTCATTTTCAACAAGTTTGCCAAACAGATAAGCAAATAATCGAATGAAGCTGTAAACTCTAGCATCTTCAGATATCAAATATCAAGTGATTTATTATGTTCAGCTACCATGCTAATTGTGATAAGCATGTAAATTTTTCTTTGAAGTTTGATAATCCCATTGAAAACCTGAACATTACTGGATATTTTGAATTTGTAGAAATTTCTGTAAGTAAATTTTAATTCTTGGACAGGGATTTTGTTTGAAAACGGCAAAAGTCACCAAACTCTAGATTTGTGTGACATACATACCTAATATCGGATAAAAGAGCAAAATAAATTACATAATAGTAAGTCAAGAATGAATGAACTGAAATAAAAAATGAACAGTTAGGTATGTCATATTGTAAAAATACTCGATTGAATGAAAGTACGTGAAGATACGTACAAAGAAGCCATTGTATGGCGAAACACGTGTCTCGATTTTGTTAAACTGATTAGTGTTTTTTGAATAGTGAATCCCTATTTTAACCACCCTCGGATAAGAAAAAAATAATAATGTCGAGCACCATCAGTTTGACAATGTATGATATCCTCTTGTTGAAATGAATTACTTTCTGCATGAGTAAATATATATCATGATTTATTTGGGGGGCGATACTTCTTTCAAAGGAATAAATGACCTGTGAAGTTTTCTCCGTGATGAACCAGTAAAATAATTCAACCAAAATACCTACTAGCTCAAATGTTGAGTTTCGGTTTTTCAAATTGAAGAAAGTATTTTCATATGTGTAATCATTCGGAACGGAAATACAATATTTTTGATCAATAATGAGATTCAAAGTTATTAATATATAAAACCCATATAATTCTTGGAATTGTTAAGGTAGTTCCAATTGCATCATCGATTCTATTAGTTGTTCCGGTATAGAACAGTTATTACCGGAAACCAATGAGACTTTTTTCAATTTCTCTATAATTCCGAGGGTAACCATTTGTCTATATTGTCTCGGACATGCGAAATTTTACCATGAAAAATGAACTGCCAAAGTAATTTCCGCGCAACTCAATGTTCATATGTTTGAAAGTAGTTGTTTTGGATATATTTTTCTTCAAGTTTGTATGCGAAAAAAAATTATGTGCATGACATATTAAGTTTTTGTCACACATTTTTTTGTATGATGATGAAGATGCAGATGATAGATAATTTTAGATCGTAGCAATAAACGGTATGTACAGTGCATACCAATAAGTTGAACTCCACAAGTTGGAAGTGTCAGATGTAGATGATAGAAATTCAGTAAATTTATAGACTTATTTATACGAAAACCAAAAAGAATGTTATGTACTTTGCATCAGTGATCAATATCATGGAAATCATTAGGAAGTATATTGCGTTGCGCCCTGAGAACGACTCATATAACAAGTTTTCCATAGGTTGTCGTCGTCTCCTAACTGTGGGAATTAATACATGTACAAGGTTCCTAGGAAATTGTTGATGTCGTGAAATAACCAAATCCTAAATTGTACACAAGATATTGTTTTTGTCTTTCTGCAGTTATGATATCAGCAAATGCAAGTAGGTACTGTTTCAATGAAAGTAAAAGATTATCAGATGTAAGTCATCGTCGGTTGCTGAATTTTACACTGAAGACTTTTACAAGCATTCAGTTCACTGTCCACACAAGACATCTCTATAAAATGCCTAAGGTGCCAGTTAGTCTATACTTTTTTTGAGTTGTTTAATATACAATCAAAAAATTACCATGAGATTCAATCACTCAAAATTGTAAAAGTGAATTGAAATTTGTGATAACATATCCATTTATGAATGTCGCTCGTAAAGAAACTTCCGATGGTTCAAAATATAATAATTTCCTAAAGGGGTTCAGCATTCATTTTCATATTCTCTCTGGTTCAGGAGGCACTGTTCATTTTTTTAAGGGACGAGTGAAGTTTTATGTCGCAATTGGGAAATTGCGAATTACACACATCTATATAAGTCAATCACTACAGGACACCTCAATATTCACAGTTATACATTAGGTACTCGGTGGTATTGATTCGTTTAAAATAAATGAGCTCATTTTCAGTTTATTTTAGACCTGCTTGGATGATGTTTAGAAAAAATATACTTCAGGTATAATCGAATCGAAATAAGTTTCAGTTGAAATGTCCTAATTTATTTATTCGCGTACTTCCAAATTTTCATAATTTTTATTCTAGTTTATTCTACTGTACAATATTGAACATTTTCAAAATTATTCTGATGACACGTTGCATCTGAAGTGCTGACCCTTGTTTCCAATGTTATCATCTTTATCTTCCCCACTTATAGGCATGGAACACTATAAATTCAGTGTTTTTCAGTTGATATGTACTAATTCTTTAAAGAATTTTTAGTCAAAATGAAGATATTATTTATTTTCACAACGATTCTCTGTGCATCTGAACTGATATATGCACAGAAAAATAACAATTTTGCCAATGGAAGAAGTGCCATAGTGCACTTGTTTGAATGGAAATGGGCTGATATTGCCAACGAATGTGAGAATTTCTTAGGACCTAAAGGTTTCGCCGGTGTACAGGTGAGACACTAAATAATTTTAATTTGAAAATATATATCAGGAACAAATTGAATCGTAGTAAAAATACCATTCATCCACCAACTGTGGATTTACTGTGAAATAGTAATGTCTTTCTACTTGATATATGAGTTTAATAATTGCTTTTCTACAACGTAATTTTTCCTCACAACAATAGAATTTCGGTACTTGAACACACATATGAAAATAATATTTCTGTTTTGATAAACTACTTGGTGTTTGCGTAAGGAATATGTTTATGTAAATAATATTGAAATTGAAATAATAGATTCTTGTTTATCTTGGATATTTCAAAACGCATATTGATTATCTAACAGTAAGAAAAATATTTTATCTTGACTTCATTTAACTTTTTCACTCATAGATTATAGCAATAATAATCGAATAAACCCGAATTACATCGATGAATACATAAAATGATCGATATACTGTTCTCTAGCGATACACCCTTATTTCGTTTGTTAACAGTTAGTTTGGTTTGTAGTCTTGAAATGAGCAAATATATAGATTACATGATAGGACAACGATAAAAACGTTCTAGTATTTCAGGAAAAATTCTATTGTTTTTAGATCTCACCTCCTAGCGAGAACGCAGTAATCGGAGACCGACCATGGTGGGAAAGGTATCAACCCATCAGTTATATATTGACGACCAGATCCGGAAACGAAGGGGAACTTGCAGACATGATTAGAAGATGTAATGCTGTTGGTGTCAGGTAAGTGTCTCATGTCAGGTATATGAAGTAAGTCAGGATTGGCCCATGTTTCGGGAATTGTAAAAAATGTTACTATTTGAATACCGATATTGAACGTATACTTACATGATATCAACTAACAAAACGAAATCAAAAGTTGTAACAAAATAAATGTGGGAGGAGAGCCCACTTTTTGAACAATCACAGAGTATGTCGAAAAGAAGAAAGTGTCATACTGTATATTTGAGAAATATGTGAAAAGTAATTAGCTCTTCAGATTAGTAGTATTAAGTATCCTAAAATTAGAAAAATCAAAACTAAAGTCCGCAAAAGACGAATTGCAAGAAGGTTACATCTGTTCCGGTTTCAACTAACAATTAACAAATCATGTGGTTCTACCGATGAGAAAGTTGTCGAAGTGTTTTGAAAAGACGGTAGTCGGTTGACGGGAGGTCTGGGGAGTACCTATGGTGGATCAGTTGGAATTTCGACTCTCAATTCGTACAATTTTTGAACGGTGATTTGTGAAACGTGCGGACGGGTGTTGTCGTAGAGCAGGCTCGGACCTCTTCTGTTGACCAATGCCGGCTGCTGCTGACGCAATTTTTGGTACATTTCGTCAATTTTCTTACAATAGGACCCTGATGTGATGGTTTGGCTAGGTTACAGAAAGTTATAGTGAATCACACCAGCCGCTGACCACCTTACAGTAACCATGGCCTTTTTTGGTAGGTTTTTGCCTTTGGGAAGTACATGGGTGGCTCATCGGTGTGCAACCACTGTCCTGCACGTCTCACATTGTCGTAAAAGATCCACTTTTTATCACACGTGACGATCCGATCCAAAAAATTATCGTTTTCGTTGCGCAAAAGCAAGGAAGAACATGCCTCTAAACGTGACAATTTCTGTCGTTCGTTCAAATCGTGAGCCACCCACTTTTCGAGCTTTTCGTCAGCCATTTCACGCACCGTTTGTGATGGGTCAGTCTCCACCAAGGTCCTCAAATCCTCGTCCTGGTCGACCATTTTGGGGATCATCTTCAAGTTTAAAACCTCCGGAACGAAAGTTGCCAAATGTCTGATTGATTTTTCGGCTGTTTTGGCAGCGCTTTGGTTCAATTTGAATTCACAGAGAAGAATCGACCGAAAATCGCTTAATATGATAGTATCCTTAACGGTAATAAGCTGAGAAGAGGCAAAAAATTAAAATTTGGAAAAAACTAACACCATCAATGTATACCATTGACCTGGACCTGAATATTTATTGTGATATGGAGCTACGAAATCGCATGACAATATAACGGACCAAACTTTTGAAACAACCTAATATAATGCTTTCTTGATAGAGAGTGTACTTGAGGTCCATATTTGGGATAGGGAAAAATTTCAATCATCATTTTGTAACGATTTCCATTATTATTTTTTTTCAGGATATACGTGGATTTGTTGATGAACGACATGGCGGCTCAGGGCGGAAGTGGAACTTCAGGAAGTTCATGTGACCCAGGCAGCAAATATTTTCCCGCCGTTCCATATAATAGCGATGATTTTCATCCTACATGCACAGTCAATAACTACAACGACGCGGCGAATGTCAGAAACTGCGAACTGGTTGGCCTTCCAGACTTGGATCAGGTATGAGTCACATGTTTTGGCCATTTTGGTTGGAGGAAATACGATGTGTTTTTGAAAACTCTATGCACTGAATATTTTCGACACTATCAGAATATAAAATAGATGGCGAAAAATGAAGAGTCTTACTGAAATATAGACATCCAAACAATAACAACTTCCTTTAACAATTTAGCAAATAATATTATGCAAAACTCAACAATCATCAGGTGATTTTCTTCAGAATTCAGGAGAGATAATTTACTGAACAGCAAAAATAGTTCTGTATTCTTGCAAACTTCTGAACATAATTACAGATTTTCAGCTGATCAAAGTTCATAAATTCTACAAGGTTATTCGGTTTTTTTGTAATAAAGAAAACTTTCTAATGATTCCCATATTTATTTCAGAGCAAGGACGGTGTTCGTCAAAAACTTGTTGCTTACATTGATCATCTAATTGATTTGGGAGTAGCTGGTTTCAGAGTTGATGCTGCCAAGCACATGTGGCCAGCGGATTTGGCAGCAATTTATGGAATGGCGAAAAATTTAAATACTGATCATGGATTTGCAGAAGGAAGTAGACCTTTCTTTTTCCAGGAAGTTATCGATTTAGGTGAGCTGAAAATTCCTCATATAATTGAATCTAGTTGATAGTAACAAAATAAGAAAAAGTTTATTCATTTAATTTATTTTATTTCAACTTTCTCTGCTACCTACTATATCAAATTCGGGACTGAAATATTTTAATTTGTAATGTGAATGTTTTTTTTATCTGGAGAGGTTCTTTGGATTGGTATCTGACTTCTTTAATATTTCAAATCATTATTACCAAGCCGATATTATTATAAGCCTTCCAACGGATCGGTAATCAACAACAAACTAAAAATTTTGCTGAAATTGTTGAAATCATAAGATTAAGAACTTGCAGTTTCAAAATAATTTTCTGGAAATTTTCTTATATGAACCTCTTAAAAAATTTTAAAAACTTGTTAACTTTCAAACTATGTAAAATGACGTGAAATGACAAATAAATTTACTGAAAAAGACTTTTCCCACACCAGAATTAAAGCCCTCCTTGGCGCACGTTTTGCTAGTCGGGGTGTGTGAAAGTGTAGGTATCTATCAGATTTATTTGTGATAACAATTTTTTATTTGACCAGTTGAGTTTCTTAAACTCTGAAGTGAAATTATAAATACTAAAGAAGCATTACGTTCAGAAAAATGGTGTATTTTTCAGGGGGTGAAGCAATCAGCAAAAAGGAATACATCGGTTTTGGAACTGTTCTTGAATTCAAATTTGGAGTTGAGCTTGGAAATGCATTTCAAGGACATAATGCACTTCACTGGTTGAAGAACTGGGGCCCAGGCTGGGGACTTCTCGAAAGCGGGGATGCTGTTGTTTTCATCGACAATCACGACAACCAGAGAGGAGACGACAACAGGATTCTCACTTATAAAAATCCCAAGCCTTACAAAGCTGCGATAGCTTACATGTTGGCTCATCCCTTATATACTACAAGAATCATGTCCAGTTTCGACTTCAACGCTCATGATCAAGGCCCGCCAAGTTCCAATGGAAACATTATTTCTCCTGGTTTCAACGGAGATGGTACTTGCACTAATGGTTGGGTGTGTGAACATAGATGGCATCAAATTACTAATATGGTGAAATTCAGAAACGTATGTCAAGGAACAGGTCTCAACGATTGGTGGGACAATAATGACAATCAGATAGCGTTTAGTCGTGGAAACAAAGGTTTTGTCGCTTTCACGATTAGCGGTGATATCAATACAACAATCAAAACAGGTCTTCCAGCGGGTACTTATTGTGATGTTATTTCTGGCGACCGCGAAAATGGATCATGTACTGGAAAGTCTGTCAACGTTGATGGTTCTGGATATGCTTCCGTTTCATTGTCATCGAACGGTGATGATTTTGTTCTCGCTATTCATGAGGAATCTAAACTATGAGACTGAATTTTGGATTTATAATAATTGTTAATACATTTCATTTCGAAAAGATTTTTTTTATTTTCATGACATGGTCTTTCCCGAATTATATTTGTGAGCAACTGACACTCACTCTTTGTAGAAACTGTGTCCATCAACTGCTCTCAGTTGGACACGTTTGCTCTCAATTGTATATTTACAAAACCTTTGTTAAATGAATCTTTGTTTGAATGAAAGTAATTGAACAGCAAACAGAGAAGTATTTGAGATTTTTTGAACATGGAGAATTATGAATTGCATCGTGATGAAACAAGGAGCCTAGGTTCTAATCTATACTGAATAATCCTTATGAATATCAATATTTTTTATTCTCTTCTCAGAACGGATTCTGAAGTGATTTGACAAATATGTTCGTATACTGGATGGTCAGTAGAGTATGCATATGCCAAACTGAGGTATTTTTTTCTCATGTGCAGCGATAGTTCACCAGATTCACTGTATATGAGCTGTCAGAAAGTTTCGTTCTGAATGCTTCGAGAGCTTTGATTGATTGTTGAGGCTTTAACTATGGAATATAAACCTCATCGAAGCTTGGTACAAAAGTTGAAGAGTTTGAGAGTGTGGAACGTTTTACGACTTCATGTGTATGCTAATCTTCCCTGTATCATACCAAGTTTAGTATATGTGCTACCGAAGCGAGTACACGAATAGAATTGATCCAATAGCAATACTTTCATCAGTCAACGAAAAACGTTTACACAACCATATATATCATTATCAAAAAAAATTATCATTTGTCAAGCTATTCTTCGCATTTGTTGGATGTAATCTACAAGTTTTTACGTCTAATGTTTCATCAACGATTAAGGTACCCATCTTCAAAGGCGATGAAATAGAGAAAAAATATTCAAAAGCAGGTACTCAGTACGTATTTTCTTCTCAGCTGTAGACTGAATATCTGGCATAAAAACTTAAAGACCACGAACTTTGGAAATAGCGTTTCCATAGTTATCTAAAGCCGAGAAAGTTTACACTTTTTGATCTCGAAATGCCAGGAATAAATATGAATGCGACTCTTAATACGATTTCTGCCAAAATCGATATCGTTACCGACGTCTGCGTAGAAGCAATAGTCAATGTCTGAAGCATCAGTAAAACCGTGTCATCGTTTTAAATTGAAATTATCTCTAAATGAGCGTGGGATTTGTGAATAGTGACATACATTTATAATCCGCCACAAATCATAATTATGTGGAATAGGATGTTATTTTAATATAACGCACTGAGCAATGTGAACCGAGAATATTAATTACATACTCGAACCGAACCAAATGATCCAGGTATGTACTTGAATTTTGTATTGCAGATTGCGCAGATATCTTTATGAAAAAGAGCATGCTTTCGAGGTGAATATCAGATGATTGTATTTTATATGATATGAAAACAGAAAATCATACCACCCTTAAAAAATTTTACGGTAAATATCGGCAAAGTGGTATTAGAGCGGGGCGGCGTTTAGAACTCGAACTTGGAGCTGATGACCAATATGGTCTCACTATTCAAAGTATTATTTTTATCACAGGGAGCCAATAGATCGCAGCTCACCCATCAAATGTCCTAATCTCATAATACAAAGAGACCATAAATATTCATTTCGGATATAGAGTTACACAGCACAGTATTTATCAACAAATCTTGTTCAATGTTTAATTGTTTATGACATTTGAACTGTGTACATTTCGCCTCCCAAGGAAAACATAACATTTGAAATTATCAAAATTCCTTCACAGTAAACGAATAATAATAATAATACACTAATAATGTGTATTCATCAACAAGAAAATAACAAAAAGCAATTGAACATTACTTAAATACCATGAAATAAAAAAAGGTACTGACAAAAGAAAGTGAATATATCTATTCATTGAATATCATTCTCTAAGTTATTCAAAACTTCATGAATTGAGTTTTGATCTAGTACACCCGCTGCAAATTCCTGACTAATAAATTGCCTTTTTTACAGGGAACATGTCGTTTATGGAATATCAGTATATCTGCCTTGGTTTTTCTAACAGTTTACAATGTAATGCTAACAGTGAAATTGATGTACTCCCAAGAATGTCCAAAACATCAGAACTTTATCGAGAAACCACCAAGAATTGTTTATCAGCAATGCGATAAACAGAAACTCGACGAACATCTGTTAAATCTAGATCTCAATTTGGGGAGATGGGACAACAGACACAAGTACAAATTGTTCGACAACATATTAGTAGGTGATAAATACGGAGTTTTGAATGAGGTCTATAAAACTTGTTTGGCAACACAAAGCTCTCTTGAAAAACTTCTGTCAATTACAGAAGTTTCGAATCACTGGAACGGCCCCATTTCTTTGGCCATATTTGCAGCTAGTTCAGAAGAACTGAATTCATTACTACTGTATATTACGTATTTGAGAAGATGTGACAGCAAGATCAAAGACAGGGTGAGTTTTCATTTGGCACTCACAGAGGAGCGCCGACCAAAAAATTTCAATATAGACCTTGATAAACTCGAGCAGTTCACATGTGAGAATCCTAGTGAAGTGTTGCAACACTTGATGACAGAATTGAACAGAGGAGGTCAAAATAAATGGAGGTCAAAATTACCATATCCTCAGAATCATCTGAGAAATTTGGCAAGGAAAAATTGCCAGACCAAATATGTCTTCCTGACAGATGTCGATATTATTCCTAGTAAGGGTATGGCAGAGAGTTTGGATGTATTTTTAGATAATACAGGCTGTAAGGGACAATGCGCATATGTAGTACCTACATTTGAGTTGGACGCAAGAGTTCACTTTCCCCACAATAAGACTGACTTGATTCGATTAGCAGATAAGGGTCTAGCAAGACCGTTTCATCACAAAGTTTTTATTTATAATCAATATGCAACAAATTTCACAAGGTGAGTGGGCCAAGGATATTTTTGTTACTATTTGGAAATTTATTATTCTTTGGTCATGCATATTTCCTTCATTTAAAATACTCAATATCGTGACAATGATTCAGAATTATGATAAAATTAGTCGTCTTTGAAGTAATCGTGATGATCATAAATCTGTGATTTGTAACTTGTATAAATATATTATGGTTCAAAGTATTGCTGATATTGATAATCTTTTTGCAACTGATGACCAATTATGATAGATTTTATGAAAATGAAATATGTATTCAGTTTTCTATCGACTTTTTGAGGATTTTCAATGTCTACAATCTGATAAACAGTAAATATACTTTATGAAAAATATATTTAATAATTTACGACGTAACTTATTGGTGTAAACTGAGAAGTATGGCTTTCCTACACCTTTATGAAGTTCTCCACTGGAATTTTTATTCAGATTGTGGAAGGTGAAAATCTTCAGAAAAGTATTTTCAAACTCTGATGTCCTCTTGAAAAAATAACTTTTGTTTAATATACTGTTTGTTTACCTATTATTCATATTTATTTTCAATTGGTCATAGAGTTGCTATTCGTACCTGAGACAATTTGTTTTGAAATCGGGACCACCACCGGAACATTTCTGATATTGTTTGAAAACAATTTTTGTATCAACTAAAACCATCATTTCCTTAATTCGCAATTATTTTTATATCTGCCAATATAACCTGCACAAGAAAATTAACATATATTGTGGAAATCCTGAAACCCTTTTTTACATATTCGACTTATACGAAACTGGTGTACTGAACTGTTATAGATGAGTAATCAGATTAATCATAGTATTGGATAATATTTGATTGACAAACTGTCAGACTCTTGATAGTTGTTGATCAAGAAGTAGCTCAATTATTTGGAATCCTTGGAAATTCATAAGCGGATATAACCTGCTAAATGACCAAATCGATCTAGTTTACTCACCGATTTTCAAATTAGCATAGATACCCATATTGTCACAGGTAAACAAGATTCAGATACTCAATTAATTCAATTATCTCTTTTATTACTTACAGGGCTGATATTATCAATTATATCATTTTTCATACTGATCTCCAATCACATAGTAGGTAATGGCTACATCCAACAATTTATTTAACCAATTAATTTCGTATTTATTGTAGTTCTTCAATCATGTCATGAAACTATTTTCAAAATAGAGAAACAATTTGTAGCCAGAACCATTCCCTAATAGCAACATTAAAGAAATGTAATAAAAAACCTGATTTAATTTTTAAAACCATTTCAGATGGCAGAGTAATGTAAACGAGGGACCTGATATTCACATAAGTCATCCTGTGACAAATTTCGAATTTCTCTATGAACCTTTCTATATTTCACCCGACACAGTACCGGCACATGATGAACGTTTTATTGGGTATGGATATACGAGAAACAGTCAGGTTAGTATAAACAATTCTAAGATGATCCACAAAATTTTATGTGGAACAATATTCAAATCTGTTTCTCATATTGTATCGGTTTTGAATGATATTTAAATAATTTTCAAACTGACAGGTTTGAACACTCCTATGAAGACTATGTTGCATAGTAGCATACGTGTTGCAGTTTTGTAAACTGAAGTATTCTTTGAAAACAAAATGATTTTCCTAAATGTATCGGTAACCAATAATCACTCATATATTACATCGTCTGAAAGATTCATAATTTATTTACAGGTTTACGAAATGTTCGTCGCGGGCTACGAGTTTTTGGTCCTGTCGCCAATTTTCACTTGTCACTGGGGATTGCAGGTTAAGCGGTCTCGACCACCATGGAGAGAACACCAAAACAATTTGAACAGAAAGCAGTTTGATGGTTTCAAAAGGGAAATCTTTGCAAAATATAATAAAGATCCTTTAAATATGATGATTTCTCGAAAAACATAGCTTCAAAAATCAACAAAAGTATACTATGATTTAACGAAGAGAATGAATCACATTAATGAAGAAAAGGGAAATGAAACTTTCTATGTTTTCTACCACTTTTATTCGCAACTAACTTATACAAGTATAAGTTTGAAAATGTCCTTATAGGACGAAACTGCAGTAACGTTAGTTACAAATAAAAGTGGTAAAAAACATACAAAGTTTCATTTTTCTTTTCTTCATTATGATTTCCTACCACGTAGTAACGGCCACATCCATCAATTTAAATCATATTGACGTTGGCAAAAAATAACCTTCATAACTGTAATTGATTGAAATGGATCAAATGATGAAAGAACAATTTAAAGTGAAATAAAAAAAAAATAGATATACATGCAGTGTGCTTATCAATAGATAGTGTGTTTACAATGTGGGTTCAATAGGATTCATGGTCAAAGGTTCACAATTTTTCTATTAAATAATGCATTTTACATACATGTTTCTCTGTACAAAGGATTCCATCATCCCCTCTTCAGTTTGACAACAAACCATTAAGGTATGATTATATACTACCTATTCAAAATGTATTAAGTTATGCAGAGATAATAACGGAAGGTAACAGGTACTATGCGCTTAGAGTTACATCATGAACAATGGAGGTCGGAAATATTAAACCTGTTCAAGAAATTACATTAATTGCGTTTGAAGAAATTTGATGACAATCCACACTTTATCGTCAGATTTTCCGAACTCACTTCACAAACCCGCAACGTGTGTTTCGGTATTCAATAAGTTATTCGAGCGTGTTCAGTATGATTCGCAAAGCAAAACATTTGTGTATTTTCGTTGACATTATCGCTGCAAAGAATATTAGCAGAATATGTAATGAGTTAGGTTTTGGAACTTCGTTGGTACTTTCTGATATGATAACATGATATGCTTAAACTACCTAGTCCAAATGCCTTGCTAGAACTCTCTTATTCTGTATATTTTATACGTTATGATAGTATTTCAACTAATAATTTGCAAATGTTGGAATAAAAAAAAACTCCAATCGGATTCTGTGACTACAATGAAGTTACTGCAATATTATTGTGATACTTGCTTCTGATGCAATCGAATTCATTACATACCATTAGACGATACTTTCGAGAAGAAAAAAAAATAATTGAATTGATCAACTTCATGCCGTGAAACAGCGAGAAGTACAAACTGAATTGATCACGCATCTGTGCAGAGATATAACTTGATATTTTGCTTTAGTTACCTTTTATATAAAATTGACAGTACATAATTCTACAAAGCTCTGGAGGATTAATGATCAGCTATACAACCTTTTTTTAATTTCTATAACTTTGAAAATCACATATGGTCTGTTAGCAATAAATATTTTATCTCGAAATTGTTTAAAAATAACGGGTATAGCCAAAACTCAGGTCCTTTACAAGATGTCAGCCAATATAAAAAGAAAATATCATTGTTTTTATTATTATTTGAGGGAAAGTTTTATGTCAGTTTAAAGTTATTTCACAGGAAACCGATGACTGATAGGATACCAACCTTTTCAATCGTTTATATATTTTTAATTATAGTGGCCGTGGTTTAGCCTCATTTCGTGGAAAAACAATTAAATCTACTCAAATGACTGTTTAATGATGATTTATAAGCCAACTAATTTCATAAGTGAAGTTCATTATTGTTTCAATAATGTGCATATTACTTGTGATTTTGGCTGTTGGACTTGTATCAGGTGAGTAAATTTGATGAACATACAATTTTAGTTTCTAAAAATAAGACTTTCGAAAGGAAAAATATCTCGTCATTCAGAGAATAAAAATGATATGAGAAAAGATATCTTGTGCTTATATCGATGCATTCAGTTGAGGAATATTTTGGGAAATAATCTTTGGGAATACCTACCACTCGACCTAATTCTTGAATGAATATCCATTGTTTTAAACTAAATCTTTGTTATTTTTAAGTAATACCAATCGAGCAACCAGCAATCGATAACTTGTCATATAACTCCCTCCTTCTGAATACACACAAAACAAATTCAATTACTTTTCAAATTTGGAGTGAAAATAGAAGTAGAAGTGAAAAAATGAGCTTGTTGGATAATATGGAGGTATCAGGTAGATCAATACTTATCTCGCAACAAACCCTGGCGAATTCACTTAGTTGTATAATAATACCAATTGAGATGTCTTCATTCCATTACTGACTTACCTACCCGGAATGTTCCTTTTTTTACTTTGGGAGAAAATAATCCAGAATCACATAAGTGATCACCAATTTGACAAAAAGTTTTTGCGGCCTAGAAGAGGACAGTTTGGTGCTTGACGAAAGTTTCATCATGGACTTCTTGTAGGACTATGAACATTTCATGTAGAATTATGAACTTTTTATTCTTGAATTACTAATTCACATTCACATAGTGAGAAATTTGTTGAAAATTATTCAACTCATAACTGTTACACTCGTGGAAAATATAATTTTTACATAAATACAGGAGGAGGACTGTTGTAT
The DNA here is from genome assembly GCA_015342085.1 of Leptinotarsa defecta. NCBI lineage: Eukaryota > Metazoa > Arthropoda > Insecta > Coleoptera > Chrysomelidae > Leptinotarsa > Leptinotarsa defecta. Next base: position 15,259 of record WOGO01001552.1, read on the forward strand.
ATTGTAAGTTTTCGTTTATATTTGTTCATTGTGGCATTCATTGTATTATATTGTTGATATTTCATTAGTATTAAACGACGTGTCTAATAGCATTCTCAGCTGAAAAGCATTAAAAAGATTGATATACTGACTGGTTAGTAAAAAAATGACAGAAATTTTGATAAAATTTAATATTTGATATTTTTCAATGTAGTTTTGAATTGTTTCAGGCATTTTCAAGGTAGAAATAATGCCTTTTTCATTTTTTGCAACACTTATACCTATTCTATAAAAAAATAAATTTTTGCTTTAAGGAGGTAATCTTGAATAAAGATGAAAATTTTCTAGAAAACTTAAAATCTTATGTACAGACATCTTATGTACAGTCATTTTTGATAAATGATAGGTGATTATAATAAGAGTACCATGCCTCTATTCTCTATTCACACAAATTGGACATTAACCTATAAACATGCGAAAGGGCGGAATTCAGTTACTACTATCCGAGATTATTCTTTAACTGATAGCAAATCTTTGAAAATTGAAATTTTTTTTTTCATATGAAATTGAAAGGAGTTGATGGCCTGCACTCCAAATTTGTTAAAAAATAACTGTAGGTATGTTTGAAAATAACTTGAGAGGATTAAAATGGGTGTTCCCTTACCCAATTGTTGTCATAAGTTGTCAACATTCTTAAAATACGTTAGGATTTCATTTTCGAAATGAAAAAAGTGAACAAGAGCTTATTTTCAACTTAAATGAAAGATTCTGATTATTGACAATATTATGAATGTGTACAAGTTAGAAAATTTCAAATTTTATTTTTTATTACTTTTCCAAAAATCCAAAAAGTACTATGATAATTAGAGAGTCCGAAAAACTGAATTTCTTTTTTTTTTTGTCTCTAGGTAATGATTTTTTGGAAAACCTGATTTCCGGGGATGATGGCAAAATAGTTGGAGGAATGACCACGGATATATCTATTTATCCTTACCAAGTTTCAATAGAATATATAGGAAGTCATTCATGTGGCGGCGCTCTCATTGGAGAGACATGGGTGTTAACAGCTGCCCACTGCACCGACGGAGTATTTCCTATCTTCCTAGCAGTCCGAGCTGGTTCTTCCTACCAAGGGACTGGTGGTACAGTGGTACGAATAAAAAATAAATACCAACATAAAAAATACAATAGTGTAAAATTTGACTATGATATAGCTTTACTGGAACTATCTGAGCCCATCACTTCTGAATATGCTGAGGTTGTAGCTTTACCAGCAAATAACACCATCCCGCAAGAAGGTGAGATTGGAACGGTAACTGGTTGGGGTACAACTTTTGAAGATGGTAACTTGTCGAAGAAGTTGAGAGTGGTAGAGGTTCCAGTTATCAGCCAGACAGAGTGTCGGAAAGAGTATGGCAAGGATATTATAACTGAAAGAATGTTTTGTGCTGGATATCCCGAGGGCGCAAAAGATGCTTGTCAAGGAGATTCTGGAGGACCGCTCATCATCAATGGTAAACTCATGGGCATCGTATCTTGGGGTAATGGATGTGCGAGGTCGCATCAACCTGGAGTATATACCAATGTTGCTCGATTCAGAAAATATATTAAATATGTAAGTGGTATATGAAGTGTGAAAGAAAACGCTTGTGTCAAACTCATATTTTTGGGAGTTTGTATGAGTTTTATGGAAGAATTAATATTCATCAATGTAACTGAGTTTGAAACTCCTGTAAATATGTGCGAGAATGAATAAATAACATTTCAATCTTTTTGATCAATAAAAACCATCAACCTGAGTTTGTCTGGCAGACGATGTAGATGTCAAGAAGATGTAGACGCAAACTACCTATTACCTATTCGTGCTCAAATGAGTACGTGCCTTCAAAGTCACTTTCACTATTTTGTTACCACACTTCACTGAGTTTTTCTATGTAAAGTGTCGATTGTTGGTAAGTATGTTAATAACTTCTTGTAGCAGTTGTGGAATTGGCCAATATTCATAAAAGAGACGGTAGCGCCATCTAGTAGTGACAGACTAAATTATTATCTATAACTTCGCCATCTATTGGTATAAGATGAAAGTTAACAATTCGTTCGCGAATGAAGTAGCGCCATCTATAATAAAAGACTAAAGTAATATCTACAGTGGCGCCATCTAGTAGTAAAAGACTAAAGTAATATCTACGTTGGCGCCATCTAGTAGTGGAAGACTGAAGTATTATATACTAAAGTATTGGGTTGACCTTCTTAGGTTGGCTTTCACATCTCGCGGACACTATCTCAGGGGATTTAACTACGCGATTAATATACGCGAGGTCGAGAGAGGTATCGCGTCGCGATAAACCAGCCCCTCCACTTTACTCTGATATAGGTATCGGCGTGACGTCCAGCGTACAGTGTTGCCGCCGCCATACAATATAATACATCATTTTTAAACTTTTAGCGTTTTCGAAATAGATGATTATTTTTTTATGCAGGTATCGCGTCGCTAGAAACCACCTAACATAATTTGCCAATGGGCCTCTCTTACTTTGAACGACATTTTTTAAAATTCGTTTGTAAAATTTGTTTCCAAGTAAAGAGAAAATTAGCA
>WOGO01001553.1:0-17830 GCA_015342085.1 Leptinotarsa defecta
GCCATCCATTCTGTATGAATTGGGCTTTAAACTTTCAGAGCCCACTCCTCCACTTTTGCCGTCATACAGTCGACCAATCAGAAGCTACCTCGCGTACAGCGGGAAATTCAAATCCAGTAGATGAGCAATGTATGTACGAGCGCAAAATCCCATGTATTTTTTATGAAGCTTAACTTTTTGCAATTTCTAGGTCAAACGAAAGTGGGGGAGAGAAACGTGTGACGTAATCGATGCAGGATGTGATGAGCTTCGGAGAGATTCAAAGAGCGTGGCCCCCCTTGGGACTCCGCCCTCTCGCCCTCTTAGTACTACGCCTCACCCCTAGCCCCCCTTGAAACTCCGCACCAACCCTCGAGCCCCTTTGTCACGTAGCAGTCATGTGGTTCTAATTAAAATAAGTTTATAGGTATGAGAATCGAACCCGGATCGTCAGCGTGGTAGACGTTGTCCTTAGCATGTAAATCATCTCAGCTTGGGCCCACTTGTTGTTATGTTGATGAATCCGAACATGCTCTGCTATTTCCGATTTGCTGATTTCATCTTGCTGTTTCCCTTATGCTTGGCAATGCGGACTTTTAATGACCGCACTCACAGGGTATCCGGTAAATGCATTTCTTGCAATCGCAGTCCTCGTGTTTGGTAGCCTGATTTTCTTGAGGCTGCTACGAATGGTGTTTCCAGATCTGAAGCAGGTTCTGCTGGTGTACTTGGACTCAATCCTTCTAATCCTTTATGACAATCCTCTGACGCAGGGAAGGCCAAGCACTGGTTGTAACGGCTTCTCTTCCTTGTGATGATCTCACTGTCTTCTGGCCGAAGTCTGTTCCACCACCACTTTAGAGTAACTATTCAGTTGAAGATCTTTTTTGATGATGTCTAGTTCCGCCTGGAGACCTTCCTTCGTATTATAGAGCCCAAAAGTCATCAGTCATTACCCGAAGACGATTGTGGATACTAACAGTCGAAACGTCGTGAAGTAACTTGGTTTGAAGAAATCTTTTCTTATTTAAATTTTTTTCAATTCTGTTTTATGTTCAATTTTTAATTTTCTTGCTTATTTTGTATGTATATTCCATTTTCATTTTTTTACTCAATGGTCATTTTCATCTTTTATCTTGATTAGATACATTATTTGATTTAATGTTATTTCATTTCACGTTTTATTACTTGATAGAATTGGTAGTTTTTATTCTAATTTTACGTGTTCTTTCATAGACTTCGAATCATATTATACAATGGAACTAGTAAAATTCATCATGAAATATTGTGAACCACTTTCAAACATATGTACTATCATCAATATTTTCAGGTCTGATACCGAAGCCGAAATAGAACTCCTGAGGAACGCTTGCAAGAATTCCGGAGCATTCGATGCAGTAGTATCGAGACATTGGTCCCAAGGAGGAAAAGGAGCCATCGATTTGGCAAAAGCCCTCGTCGAGGCAACCGATCGACCAAGCAACTTCAAATTTTTATATAGTCTGGACCAATCGATTGAGGAAAAAATTGAGATCATCAGTAAGGAAATGTATGGCGCCAGCCAGGTTACTTATTCTGAGAAGGCTAAAGAAAAAATCAGGCAGTACAAAGAACAGGTATTATAAAATACTCGATTTTTTTTCAAAAATTCCGTACATACAGGGCCGGTTTTAGGGGTCGGCAGGTGGGGCTACTACCCCGAGGCCTCCACAGGGGATAGACCCCCACAATAAAGAAAAAAATATCCGAAATTGCAACAAGTCAGCAACTTTTACGTTTTTCCTCCGAAACATTTTTCCTCCCAAACATTTTTTTTGCATTTTTACTAAGAATACTTGCACAAATATAATAATATTGTTATCGATATATCAGAAAGCCCTTATTGCAAGTTTCTATTTACTATCAATTTTTGATTTGCATTTCAGTGGAAATACTTTTTTCAATTTGTAATTCGTACCCATAAGTTAAAGAGAAATGAAATAAGTAAAATTAATCCGAAAAACGGTTGACATCATCTTTACAACTTATCGCTTCAAAAATTATTTTCAAACGACACTATCAATTGAATGTGTCGATTTTTGCCCGCTTTCCCTTTTTTTAAAACATGTTTCAATTTTCTTAGCGAGAAGTTGAAAATTCAACTTTTAATTAAAAAAATGAGATGCCTCCACTCCTTCATTGCCTCAGGACCTCTACATTTCCAAATCCGGCCCTGAGTAAATTCAACAAATGTTTTATATTTGAATATTCGCGGGAAAAGGTATGATGACAGCAAGTAACACTCACTAAAATGGTGTATTTATTTTATGAAACCCTATTAATGGATTACAAAACCCTTATTTACTTTATTACCATGAGCGAGATTAATAATATTTTGATAACTTGTTGGTTCTGAGAGAATTTCTGGCCTCAAACAAAAGCTTTTGTTTAGATGAATTCAGAAATGTTAAAACTTCCATGTAAGTACAATAATGATCTTTCGAAAACAAATAATAGAAATGAGTCCAAAGCCTTTCAAAGATACTTGAAGTTTAATATCCCTCCCTTTCTCTCTCTCTCTATTTCTCTCTCTCTAATTTCAATGGCCGTTACTTCTCTTTCGAGCACATTTGGCCAGCTCCTGTTCATAGTGAACAGATGCTTTTTTCGGGGGTACAGCTATCTTGCTTGACGCAATGCTGCCACTCTACGTTTTTTCATTCACTTCTTCTTTTAACGAAAACACTTCATTTTTTTTACTAATCGTCTTCTTCTCGGGAGGCCTCCGGATAAAAATAACACAAATATACATGTTCAGACATTTTATAGTACTGACGTCGTCGTCGAATCCGTCGACATCCAGCCTGGTTACTGGCAAAGAGGGCCACCAGTCCTCTCATATTTCACTTCAATATTTATTCAAACATAATTTCATTTCAGATTACACTTTATTACACCTTACACCTTTTAGACTCTACTCCTAGCACGACATCCACCTACCATCTTTAAGGGCGGTCGTTATCAGCACAACCGTCCTTTGTCGCGATCGGAGAGGAAGTTCTATGTTATTGAAATGTTGTTTCTAAAACAACGTTCTTATCACACACTTATGCATTGATTCATTTGTTGATGAAACCTAACCTCAAAAAAGTTTGTTTATTATTCAATTTAATTCTCGATCCTGTGTTTCACTGCACACCTCGCTGCTACAAGTCACACTCCGGTCCCAATACCTACTGCACCCTCGCTCCCAATATCGGCCCGCCCCTCCACTCGTCCTCAGACATAAATACTAGACCAGAACCTGTGTATACTCTGTAGACGCCTAGGCAGTAGCCAGATTGAGACCTCAGTGTAGTCATACCTTCCTGAAAATGGCTTTCAAAGTCAAAGCCGAAACGTCGAACGACTTAAAACACCAGTGGCAGTTCAATTCGGACTTGAAATAATGTACTAAATTGTGTTTACATAGATGATTGATTGTACAACACAAGTCTGGAGACATATAAGACAATAATAGATGTCAAGACGGTTAAATATTCTCATTGATATATTAATAAATTCGTTGAATTTTTGGTAAAACTTTTATGTTGTAATTGTGATGGCCGGCACATTTGATTGGACAGGTTATACTACCTGACCATGAGGTTGCATTGATCCACTATAACTATAGCACTATAAATATAGCACTATAATTACTATAGTAGAACTCCTATAATTCTATAACCACTACTACTACTACTCCTTATTACTATTGTAGCCGAACTGTTACAGAACTATTCTATAACTATTGTGTTTTGTGGGTGTGTCAATTCGAAACGATTCTCTAACAGCTCGAAATACATAACCAAAACAAACCTACTGGATATCGGACGTTCGCTAGTTTTCGTGCGTGCTTGGTACGACTCGTCGTGAAATATTAGGAGAATCTATTGATATTGAAGCTCTCTTCCCAACGGTTAAAATCATATTTATGTTTATGTATTTCTATGGTCTCCTTTTATAGCCATGGATAATACCTCTGGGTTCATCTAGAACTAGCGTTAAGTCAAAGGCAATGTCATGAATGCCTTCTGAAAGGTCGTCCTGTGCAACTGCTAATTTATCTGTTTGGCCATTTTGACAACTTCTTTTGCGTTCCGTCAATCGCAAAACAATATGGTCACTGCCTTGCAGCAATAATGCATTTTCTGAAACTGAGTTAGAGAAAATCTTACTGATGTGGCTGTAACCATTTTCTTTCATTCAATTCCAGGGATTCGGAAGACTTCCTATTTGCATGGCGAAAACTCACTTATCTCTAACTACAGACCCGTCAATCAAAGGTGCACCAACAGGTTTCACCGTTCCCATCAACGACATGAATATATCCGTCGGAGCTGAATTCATAATTCCTTTGACTGGAACAGTAAGTATTTTAACGATCGACATGTGAATAATCTCATTTTCCAAGCGGAATGGTACACTTGACGATGCACGTTTTATTTGAAATTATACGCTTGATAATTTTTTTCATTTCAGATTCCCAAAATGCCAGGATTACCGACTAGACCCGCAATCTACGATATCGATTTGAATATTGAAACTGGTGAAATTGAGGGGCTATTTTAAGTCACAAAGGTTATAAGTACATTGTAATGCCGGAAAAACTCTTAACGGTTCCAATTCCCAGAAAATATATCTCTTCGCATATGGATAAGTTCAAGTAGTAGCTCATTTCAAATAGTGTCATGATACCATTTCCTTCTTATAATTGATACTGACAATAAAACATCCTGAGTAATTTTTTTCATCATTCTTCACTAGGCAAAGATACAGAATGGACTATCTGAAACATACGAGGGAGAAAGAATCAAAATCACGTCAAGTTCTTTTGTAAGGAGGGCATGCTTTGTCCTCGCCTCCAGCGAAGCTGTCATCCCCCCAAACTTTCTGAATGAGAAAGGGGGTTGAGTGACTGACATCCCACTGGGAAGGACATTCAATTCCCTTTAGCTTCAATTTGCTTTTCCAAATTGGTCCACTCGTTTAGATTGTATGGTCACGAAACGTGCGTAATCATTGAACGACAGGTTTCATGGTCGGAAGTTGGGATGAAGCAGTGCAATTGAGTGGCCACCTTACTCTCCCTGGTTTGAGCCCTCTAGAATTTTTGTGTGGTACATAAAATATGAGTTGCCTCTTCTGTCTCCCGACTGGAGTTCTGTAAGTTTTTTATGTAGATACATAAAATATAAGTGGTCTTCTCTGTCCCCCGACTTGTGTCCTTCGGATTTTTCGTGTAAACACATAGAATACGAAGTATATCGCACTCCAGCGGTCCTGAGTTCCAAAATGTACAACGGTTTGAAAATAACATTTACGAATATAAGTCCTGTTATCTTATTGAGTTCACATCGGAATTTGAGATACCCACCTACATATGGTAGGGTGTACGCGACAATTAAAATCTAAGATCGAAGGTCACGAAATTGATTTTTGTACAGTTTTTGCAAATATATTGTTTCCTGTTGGTTTTTTGCTATTTGTATTCATTATCAATCGGTCAAAAACACGCCAAATAAAGTTTATTGATTATTGATTAATACATAATCAATGATAATTTTTATCCCTTATTAACTATTACATTACATTTAATAATTATTCAACTTAACCGTGTAGTTATAGAATTGTTAGGGAAAATACATAAATTATTTTTCAATTCTAATGTGGTTTATATAATTAATTCCTCACATAAATAAAAAGATGAAGAAAGAAATTTCCAATTAGGGTTTTATCAAAAAATATTCCATTCATTTATGATTGTGGAAATGAAAAAATATAATACAAATTACAACTACAACTTATAATTTTAATTATCTCCTTCATCGTCGTCGTCTTCCGACCGCTGTAGTATTTCAAAGTAATCTTCTTTATCGTCTTCAAGAACATTTGTCTCCAGGTCTTCCATGATTTCGAGGTCAAAAGTTCTATCAACGTTTATAAAAATTTCGAAACGAAAGTTCTCTCCCTCTCTAGGTTTATTTGAGGTTGCTTCTCATTCGGGTGCATTTGTCCATTCTCCTCTTCTCAAAACTGACAGGAGCTTCGCCGTGAGGGCGCAGCTGTCTTACTCGAAGCAATGCTGCCCCCCTTTTTTGTCGAGCTTTTTTATTATAAAAAACACGAACTTTTTTATCACGCCGTCTTCTGCTCGAGAAACCTTTTGATTTTTTTCACATATATATCGTAAAACTAATTCAATCCTATTTCCACGTGGGCATCCGTCCACCCCGGCCTCTAACCGGCGTGAATGGGGGTAGGTATTATATAATCCACTTTAGCACTCCCACGTGGATATCCGGTCCACTACAAACAATTTTGTTGCCATTCTTCTGTCACAAACAATTCTTTGGCTGGCTGGAAAATTTCGATTATGTCTTATCGACGATCTGAACTGCTGATTATCAAATAAACAAGCTCGTCCTCACCTTCATAGGTTTACGTTAACAGAAAGAGGATGAATCGAAAAACACTGAATTGATTTTTCCCAGTAATAATTTTATTGTTGAATAGGATAGCGACCGTTGAATATGATTTCCATTTTGAAGTTGGCGGGAATTCGGTCAACGTTTCGAAACTTTATTGTTCCATCTTCAGGATTCTAACAGTATAAGAACAAGACATACATATTGAAAGGGGATTCTAGGATGTAGTTTGGTTGAAATCAAAATACATTATGTAAAATGACAATCATTAAAAAATAAAACGCTTCAAACATTTTACAGAAAATAACGTTGATGAGTACTTACATACATTTAAGACGGCTTTCCGAATTCAAAAAGGATGAAGTAAATACATTAGACATAAAATATAAATACATACACAAGTTCATCAAAAACGTTGACACAGACACGGAGAAATTAACAAACTGTACTGTCGGTGAATCGTTTCTTTAGAATTCAAAAAAGGCCCATGAAAGAAATGAGAATTGTAATTGGAAAAAGTCGTCTGTTGATGATTCAGAATATTTGCTTCACATTTTCTATTTGATCGAATTATGAGGTGTGTAAATTTTCAATATCTGACCTTTTGTTAATACATTTTGTTCCATACTTTTTTATTTCAATCATTTCATTCAAGAGTCTTTTTTTCAATATCGTCTACTGTCCTATAATACTGACTGAATTAAAATCAAAAGTACAATGTTATGCAAGGCTAGTGGGATTTTTCATTGTTTTCAGTGGGTTGTGCTATGTTCAGCAATCCTTTGTTATATATACCTAACTGTTTGTACTATATATACATTGTCACACTCAGCACATATTATTTTGTAGATAGTATTAGATTTCAGGTCCTTCGGTGTTTTTGTTTTCAGTCTCGCAAAAAGTGATTTTTAACTATGTTTTCACATTTCATACTGATTTTGAAGTTTACATTTTCTAGAACCTTGCATAGTTGCGGTGTCAGACCTACTACATGCAGTAATTTGAAATATTTATTGTTCAACAGTGTTTTTTGTGTATTTGCTCTGTCGGAATAAAGTAATTTTTAGTCAAAGATCTAAGATAGTAGTTCTTAAATAACATGGTTTCTATTAGTTTTAGGTTTTGGTTTCAAAAATTCCCATGGGCTAAGTATGTAGCTCTGTATTTAGGATTGTTGTTGTTAATTTTTTGTGTCATTGGGTGAATAGAGTGATTGTTAATGAGTCTTTCAGAATATGTTGGTTCATGGTACTAGCCAGTTATAAATTTGTTGTTAGATTTTATCAGCAAAACATTCGGAAAAGCAATTCTATCATTTCTTATTCTTTTTCTACGGTGAACTGAAGTTTGGGATGATAACTATTAAATATTGTTGATATTCTATCTACGTTTTCTTTTTCATACATAAAACTTATATCATCAACATATCGTTTAATAGTTTTTTTCATTTCAATTGTTTTTTTTAACACTTCGACCGAATTCCCTCAACTTGACAAACGAAATTAATTTTATTTTTCAATCCATACATGTATCTACCAAACAACGAGTTTTAATAACATTATTGTACCAATCCGCTAATGGTCTGGGAGTTCTTGTCCTGTTGGGACTATTGAAGTCTACAGCATAGGCTCCAAATTTAATCCTGCAAAAACACTTAAATTATTTTTTCTCGATTTTTATTTGGAAAAATTAGAATAGTGGTGAGAATAGGGTGTGCATATGTTCATGAAAGATAAAAATCTTACGTGTAGCCAGAGTTCCATTCAAAGTTGTCCATCAAAGACCATAGTGTGTATGCAAAAAGTTTAACTCCATCTTGATCCAGGGCGTCTTTGAATCGACTCATGGATTTCTATAAAAACAGATAAAATAATTCAACAGTGTTAGGACATCGAATATGTATTAATATTTGTATCCTGAAAGACGACAACCACATCGAACTATGTTCAAGTTATTGGATCAAAATCTCATCGAGTTTGGTTCGTTTGAAAAGACAATAAAAAAAAGAGATAGAATCAACAATCAAAATTTGATAAGTGAGGTGTGTATAAGGTAAATTAGACATTGTGTCCTTTTCAATGAAAATAAAACTTTGAACAAATAACAATAGTTATCGAAAGTGTAAAGACAAAATGAATCATGGCAAATGCTCAAAATGTTGACCTTATTCATGATATGTGTTATTATGAATAAGGCCCTTCTTCGAATATTATTCAGTGCACGATTAATTTCCCTCCTCCTCAATATTCCTCTAACAATGCTGTGTTGAAGGTCCTCAATATTTTGATAGTCCCATTGAACATAACCTCTATTTTTGAGTGTACCCCATAAGAATGTATCCATAACACTGAAGTCTGGAGACCTTGCTGGCCACCTCACCGGCCCATTATTTCCTTTCCATGTATCACCAAACCTTTCAGTCAGGTAATTAGATACTCATCCGGTAGTGTGCGGTGGAACACCACCATGTTGAAATCAGATGTTGGTATAGTTAGCCAAAGGTAGATCATCCAAATAGTCTTGAAAAATCGACATTAAAAACTGGTGATAGGTTTCTCCATTCAGAATTCCGTCAAATAAATGAGGACCTAAAATTCTATCTTTGTGAATTCCTGCCCACACGTTAATACTAAATGGCCCTTGAGGCCGAATTTTTCCGGAACTGCCTGGAGTTGCTTATGCTACAAATGTGTTCGTTATTTCGGTTGAAAATTTCACAATCCGTAAAAGTGCTTCCATTTGTCCAAATTACATTTTCCAGGAAAACGGGAAAATCAAGTCTTCTTATCAGCCAATTACAAAATTCTTATCGCCCTTTGGGAGGCAATTTTTGAGATATGTGTATTTTTTAACATTTTGAACCGCTTTTTTGAGATGTCTCCAAGCACTTTTATGACAGATATTCATTTTGGAGGAAATTTGACGTGTAGATTTTCCCGGGTTTATGTTTATCTGCAAATTATTAATTTTTATTGAAAACGGACCTTATTAATCAAATTTTTTTCAGTTTCCTGGTCTATTCTGTCTCCGTATTTTTTTCTCAGCTTTTCAAATAAACCAAACTCTGTGAGATTTTGATCCAATAACTTGAACATAGTTCGATGTGATTGTCTTCTTTCGGGATACAAGTTTAAATACATTTCCGATGTCCTAGCACTGTTTCTATCGTGTTTGTAATAAATTCGTATGATATATTTTTTCTTCATTCGTGAAAGCCATTTTTCGACAAATATTCAGGTCCATAATTACGTACATGATACGAGTACACATATGATATTCATTAAATATAATATGTAAGTATGAGCGTTTCCTATATGGAATTGTATATATTACATCACAAGTGAAAGGACCCAGATCAACTGTCAGCAACAGGCTGACCGCGGTCCGCAAACGGACCGCGAAAGGTCGAACCTCGGACCGCCATATATTGTAATGTGTTTGTATACGAAGTATAAATTAATACATAGATAAGGTATACTATACCTTTATTAATCAAAATAATATTTTTGAGTCACATATAATTCAACTTTGTACTTATTTTGCTTCAATAAGTTTCCTAGTTAACCTGTTTTTCAAGTACCTGCAACTAATACGGTTTTATTAGTTTCCTATCTAGCCTGTGTGTGTTTATGCGAATTAGTTGATGTTGCAGCAGAATGGACGTGGCTGCCAAGTTGTTGAAACTGTCAAAATCATCACTTTAAATAGAGATAACTGATTTGCAGAAAGATGTGTCTTTGCAAATGTATAAAACAGTTTCTACTGAAGAATTCTGGGCCAAACATGAAAATTGCAAGAAACTGGCTATAAATTTGGCCACTATGTTTGGCTCAACATACGTATGGGAAACATCTTTCTCAAAAATGCATTTTTTGAAATTGTTCGAGATTAACGGACGCCCACCTAGAAGATTTGCCGTTCCTATCGAGAACCAATCTATAAAAAACTGGCTCTTGTGTTTTAGAATCTGATTTGAAACCAAAATAATACATAGGTAGTACCTAATTATTATCAGTTGTTTCTTCTGGACCTCTTTGAAATTTTCCCATAGTATCCGGACCCCTCCCAAAACTACATGCCAATCCCTGGCCAAGATGAAGCAATGGTGGTGTATTAGTTGGTTGTATCAAAGGCACATATTAGCCTGAACAGCTCCACAGCATTCAAACAAGAGGATATTTCAAAATAAAGTGGAATATCTCTCGAATTTTGGAACTTCCCTATTGGGACTAAGGCGAAAGATCAGAGATAATGTTAGATCACATTTGGAAAAGGTCTGAAGTTGACAGTTACATAATATTCTCAGGCATGCAAAGTATGATCCCTAATATATTCCCAAAAATCCCCGTTTGGTCCTAATGACATTTGCAAAACATTTCGGGAAAGTCCTACGAAGTCAGAAAATTGTAACATTCCCGTTGCTTGTTGACACGATTGTCGTACCCACCAACATCCCACGGAGGATTTGACGTTGTCTCTCATTGGTTCCAAAATGGCAATCGTGATATCTCAGCTCAAAAGCGTTTCATCAAAATACCATACATCGATGTTTCAACCAGCCATGAATTTCATCACCGATAAAAGCGAAACTACTACTCTGCAATCCTTAACAGAATACAAAGCCAAAGCCGTTAATATTCATGAAGAAAGTCGTCATTGCAATTCCTCAAAATGTATCTCACCCCAATATATTCCTGTCTTTGAATGTCTTCTGGATCGTTATCCTGTAACTGTAGTCCATTTTCAGAAACCATTATATCAGGATCACCGTAAAGATTTTTTATCTGTACGAGCAGTTTTCCAAGTCCGGTGGTGCCATCCTGGAAATATATAATAAAACATGTTACAATTAACTCTCATGACATCATTTTTACTTTAGCAAATGTTAGAAGACTCTAAAAACAATATGATAGAAACTGAAATGTCTAGAATTCATGAAATAAACTGGCAATAAGTATGCCTGTCGGATCGGATGAGCTATAAAAACTAGTTTCAAAGAACACGCAGTATAAACCCAATTCATGAAGTAGAAAAGTCTAGTGCCACTCAACACGACTTGGAGAATGATCAAAGAATAGATAAGCATTGCTTAAAATCGACCAGTACATGACACTAGACTTCTGCATGCTCTTGAAAATCTGAAAGTTTGGTCCTTGAGCAGTGACACCAACTTGGTTGATGAAAAGCGCGTTGAGAAGATATCTTCTGATGGAAGAAGTATTTGTATATTACGGGTTTTCACGCTATTGGAATCAAAATAATTTTATCAATCCACCAAAAAAATGCAGGCAATATATTTGGGGACTAAAAAGGTCATAGGCTAGCACGTAGATGGCGCTACTAGTATCAAATTCATAAGATTTTCAGTTAACCCTAACCTTCGAAAGACACGTGTACAAATTTCTCAGCTGTCGGACTTTTAGTTTGTGTGAAGCAACTGTTGTTGCTGGATAAAAAAAACTGTTGTTGGATAAAAAGGAATGTGTGTTGATAAAGCATTGCTTTTTGGCGAAAAAAATACCGCTGAAGACAGACAAGGCATGGCTTGATAAACATCATAGTGGCAAGGTTATGATATTAGTATTTTGAGATGCGTCGATTTTTAGAATTTCTTCCTGACGTTTCGCCGGCTCGAGTGGCTAGCATCTTCAGAGATTTATACATCCTGGACATTACAGCTGAGTAAAGTGTATTTATGTTTCCTCAAGGGTGTTTATGTTGACTCAGGTAATTTGGTGTGCCAATACCTGTGTTTGTTATTCTTGAACTTTTTAGAACTGAATATCTTATTCGGTTGAGGTTCACAGCTTCGTCTTTTCTTTTGAAATTATCCGTGTGTTTGTGGATCTCTATCGTCTCCCGTATCAGTAGGCTATGATATCCCTGATTGGGGACGTGAATAATGCCGTCGTCCTCCGTTGTCCTGGCTCGAAAGCCTTTCAACTAGGCATATACCCTCTATCCAGCTCAACCACTGTCAATCAACTCCCTCTTCATATCAACGGTGTAGAAGATCCAACTTTATCAAACCAAAAATATATTACATTTACATAATATTGCATTAGAATTACAATAAACTAGAGTATAATCATTTTGCTTATTAAAATACATTTATCATTAATAAATGGATCGCTCCTCTTCATATTTACAATATTTACACCAGAAAGCAAACATTATAGGTTCTCAAGTCACGTTCTTTATTGCATACCGATCAGCTCGGATTGGGAAGATCGTTGCCTCTCCGGTATGTCCGTGAGCTAACCGTAACAGTAAGCTGACAGCCTGCTTTTCATATGTCCATCTCGCACCACGCTCTCTGCCCATTCATTCGTGATGCGTATCCATTCACTATTTCTCCCATTTCTATCTCTAGTTCCAGTCTTTCTTTTCATTCTCTCCAACCAACCTTGTCTCCATGCGTGCATCTCTCAAGCACATGATCTGCCGTTTCAGGCTCCCCCCACCCACGTGAGCAAGGCACCTCCGGTCCCAGGTTGAATCTAGCCAGAAAGTTGCCGTGTCCTGTTGAACAGCCTTTCTCGACAGATTCAGTGCTTCATACCCGACTACTCTACAATATCTCTATAGCAGTCGCCCTGTCCTTCCGTTATCCCATTCTTTCATCATTTTTCTCCATTTTTATCGCTTATTCTTCTTATCTCCCAGGTAACACGGTTTTGACCGGTACCTCTAATGGCCTCTTCTTGCGCCTTTTTGTTTCCGATGTTATCACTTTGATGTCCTTTGCGCCATACTATTTCAGTCCGTGCCCCCCCTCTCATTCCTCTCTTCAATCATTCTCTGGATTCTCGCTACTCTTTTGTTCGTCACTCGTGCTGCTTTCATTCTTTCCACCGTTATGGCGGAATTGCTGACAATTCTCACTTTTTCATTCATACTCCATATGCTGACCACTCTCTATCGCAATCAATTCGGCTTCATTTACGCTATTCTGTTCGGGAATCCTCTCGTTCCCTAGAACCCACACATATACTTCAGTCATTCCCTCGTCCTGTGTCTCCTCCAGCAACATCCCTTGCATCCAAGGGAGTACCTTGTCTATACCTTTCATTCTGTCTTCGATCTTCCTTTCTCCATACATTCTCCACTCATGGTATCTGACTTCTATTTGAAGTCTGAGAAAGAACTGAAGGGTCTTCAAGTAACCGCGAGATCAAATGGATCTAGTCTACACGAGATCAATAAGGCCATGAAACTGAAGAATTCCACGGCTCAAAACGGTAGGGAGGCTCAGATGGTTGCACTTTGCGTATCTACCATATATTCCTAGGATCATAGACATAATTGGAAAACTCTTGGGGAAACACAAAATTGAAACGATTTTCAAACCCACCAGCAGGGGTATATCGCATACCCTGCACATATTGGAAGGTATACATCGGATCCACCCAAAGATCCATGGGAACAAGGCTGAAGAAGCAAGAAGCAAAAGTGCAGACTAGGTTCAACGGACAAGTCGGTGGAACACGCACACAGTGAAGGAAACCATAGGATTCTGTTTCAAAACACGAAATTATTTGCCTCCAACCAGGGATACCATAGACGACTGACACCGGAGGAATAGAGATCCACACACACGTATAATTCCAACAGAAATGAAGAAGCTGTGAGCATTAACCGAATATGGAATACCATTCCAGGAAGTTCAAGAATAACAAACAGCATGAGGACTAGTAGAAAAGGGTCGACAAATGTTATTGACTATTTACATAATCCTGATACAGGTATCAGCATACCTCAGGCAACATAAATACGCTTTACGCAACCGTAATATCCAGTCATCGGAGATAACTCAGGATGTATAAACCTCTGAGGAAGCTAGCCAATCACGCCAGCGAAACGTCAAGAAGATATTCCAAAAATCCAGACCTTCAAACCCGAAAAATACTGACACTGAAAACTTCGGCTGCGAAAGCCTTAACCATTCTGTCAGAAAGATTGTAGTTTGAGTTATATGGAGTTATATACAGGGCTATTCAAATTCGTTTCTGTACATGGGGATCTCGTAAACGATAAGAGATAGAGTTTCGGTTAAATTATGGCAAAGTTGCGTATTTTAGATACCTATTCAATGATGTGAAAAAATCGAATATAGCGCTTTTGATTCTGGGGATATACCAGGAAAATCCAAAAAATCCCAAATTATTTTTTTGCCTATATTTTCTTTATTCGCCGACATATTGAAAATATGTCCACATTTTGCTATTGGCACTTGATGTTGTCTCTCAGAATATATCCATGAATCTTTTATACAGGGTGTCATCTGGTTTGGGCCACCCCCATCTTTGAATTTTCAAATACTGACCTGTACTTTTTGTTGTAGTTTTTGGATCGTAGACGTTCACTTCATACTGAGAAATCAAATTCAATTTTATATTTCGGGATTTTTCGGTAATATTCGATTATAATTTTGTGAATTATTCCCTTTTAAATTACTGAGTTGAATAAAAACACAATAGCAACTTTCACGTCTCCCTATGTACTGTAGAGTTTTTCGAAAGTTTTTTTTCATTTTTAGGTACCTATTCATATTTTCCCTTGCTCTGAGCGTTTTCTACAATGAACTTCGAATAAGAAAACATTGTTTACAACATAAATATATTATATGTGTTTTGATGAGCAGAAAAAAAAAGGTAGCAATAATAGCATCCGAAACGAACGCTATAATTATAATGAAAATTGAAGTGGAGTAATGTATATACACAAAAAAATTAATTGCACAATAAATGTTCGAATTTGAGTCCTTCCATTTCGAGACAAATAATGAGACAATAAGATGGTCTGCAAGATCACTAGATCTTACTATTTTGGACTATTTTTTATGGGGGACATTGAAAAATAGGTTTTACGCTGGCAGAGAGATAGAAAATGTGGAAGACTCGAGATTGAGGATTTTGAATGATTTCGCAACAAAGCAGCAAATAAGTGTATGAAGGGCAATGAATAATATGAAAAACCGAGTTTAAAAATGTCTCGAAATGTAATGACTCCAATTTGAACATTTATTGCGCCAATAATTTTTTTGGGTACCTATATAAATTACTTCATTTCAATTTTTATTACAATTATAGTGTTCGTTTCGGATGTTATTATTGCTATCTTTTTTTTTCTGCTTATTAAAACAAATATAATATATTTTTAATGTAGATATGTTTCAAATAATCATAAAACGTTTTCTTATTCGAAGTTCATTGTGAAACACGCTCAGAGCAATGGAAAAAATATGAATAGGTACCTAAAAATAAAAAAAAACTCTCGAAAAACTCTACGGTACATAGGGAGACGTGAAAGTTGCTATTGTGTTTTTATTCAACTCAGTCAACCAATTTCCAGGGCCGTAATTTAAAAGGGAATAATTCACAAATATTACCGAAACATCGTGAAATATAAAATTTAATTAAACTTCTCAGTATGAAGTGAACGTCGACGATACAAAAACAACAGCAAAAATACAGGTCCGTATTTAAAAATTCAAAGATAGGGGTCATGTACAGAAAGAAATTTGATTAGCCCTGTATATACGAAAAGCTACTGCGAAACATATTTTTGAAAATGAAGTTCGTTAAGATCATACATACATGGTATGTTATTCACTACGAAAAAGCTACTGTGATGGCGAAACATGTCGTAATATTTTCGAAAATGAAGTTTGTGAAGATCAAATGAAATTGAACGTTTTGACAGAAAGTTAATAACGAGATCTTGTTTTCTAAATAATTTTTCAACAACGGGGTGCAAGTTTTTTCGATATTTTCCCTTCCTGGATGTAAATGTCGTAGGTAAAGACTACATGAGAAAATACTGTTGAATATAGCTCGAATATCATCTACTTTTCTCATGAAAAAAATCTTGTTTTGTAGCCAGAAATGCATCACAGTCATCAGAATGCAGTTCTTCGTGTTTAAATTTGCCCTCCTCTGTTTCGTGAATATTTTCTATAATAAAGTGGACCCTTTTACAGCATTTTTGGTGAAAAAAAAATTTTCAGGGTATGCTGCCAATCGGCAAGTATTTCTGCACAAATATGTGATTCAAATCAAACTCCGCCAACTGGAACAGAAATATCCACTAACTGTAAAATATTTCATAGAAGTTAGTTAAAACAGTTTTTAATTAGTAGCATTTCACGCTGCATACATAAATCTTGCATATCCTAAACAAATAAAAACAGAATAACTCATAGGATATTAAATAAATTTCATTTCTATTTTAATTCTAAGGAGGCAACAGAAACGTTAACATTCTCTTCTCGTGTATCTGAATTTTCTGCTTTCGACATGGATGATCCTGAATCTGTTGAAGCGGAGAAATTGAATTGATCCGATAAGAGAGTTCCCCATTGCATATTGAAGTGATTACATTCTCGTAATATGTAAAATGGAGTGTGGGTGTTGTAGACCAATGGAATATTCTGCTCTTCATTTACATATTTTTGGAAGAGAGGGCGCCAAGTAGGTTATTACAGAATGTTCGTTCGTGATTGTAATTTTGATGTGAATAGTAGACGTCTCTTTCTGATTCAGACCAGAATGTATTGTATTACTGGAACTCGACAATGTGAAAAAGAAATAATTTTCTACAAAAAATAAACTTCTGAAGATAGTCACAGTGGTTTCTAATAATCCATCATTAGCCCTTGTGAATGATCCAGATGCACATTTTCACCGGCAACAAGAGGTTGCATATCTTAATGAGGATCTAGAGTTGATTTCGAATTGGAGTGGAAGTAACCATGTTCAATGGGCTTGTTTCATGCTATGCAAAATGATACTGGTTTGCTTATAGACTGATCGAGTTAGGGGTATATCATACTTATCAAGCCTAATCGGTCCCAAAATCTCTTTATATTTGCAGAAAAAAGAATAATTCGAAAAACAAGAATTTAAATTGGCCGCGTGTCTGTTGACCAATAAAATTAATCGTGTCCTAAGCGAAGTTGCCAAGTGTATTGAATTTTAATATCCAATCACAGATCTGATGATCCAATTTGACAGACACCATTTTTGTTGTTATTGTTGTCAACTCGGTGTGAATACAACTCTTACATTTATATAATTACAGAACGTTTTTTCGTAAAAGGTAGGTCTCGGCGGGTAGCTATTTTGCTGCATATTCCTAGTCATTAAGTTTACATTCTGAAAAGTATTTTTTCAGGTTATTTTTGGATTGATATGTTCTGGAGTAATTCTACATTTCACTGTACACATTTTTGCTTCTCTTTTCAGTCACCATACTGCTCCTTGGCAGGGATAAAACAAATTAAATCAAAACTTTCCGTCCTTCGATAAAAGACAAAGTCTGAAATGAATGTCATATAAATAAAAGGGACCTACTAAATATACCACCTACCGTTTCAATTTTTCATTCTTCATTTCGGTACCAAA
>WOGO01001554.1:0-17823 GCA_015342085.1 Leptinotarsa defecta
ACAAGAACTTTCATAAAGTAAAGTTGTTATATAATAAGAATGGTAAATGATTGTTGCTATATATCGATATTTATGTGTTGGTTCACGAAAACTCGTGCAAATTGTAAAGAAATGATTGTGATAATGGATTACCTTTGACCCAATTTCTAGATTTACCGCACTATTCGTCAATGAGATAATATTCCGTCATTCAACACATGAGTTGAAGTGGTTGCCACTCGCTTAACCAAAATTAAAACTCTTCCCCGAAAATAGAACAGCCATGTCATTGTCCTCCAAACAAAACAAACACGTTAAATCATCTCTGAGAATGATAAGGTTCTGTTCTCGGTCGATTAACCATGCTCAAAATTCGACAAAAATCCAAGGGGCTCCGTTAGGAAAACAAATTATCGTTTTATTATTGGAAGACGCAAAGGTGACGGGTCGGCGCCACTAACAATGGGGATTTGTGAAGTTCGCTTTGTGGGATACATTAATGTCAGGAATAAGAAATACTGCGCCCAGAAGAAGGAGCATCCCGTGAAGAATGTCTACAATGGGCCCGAGAGTCAAAAGGCTTCATTTCCGACTTCTAGGAAGGCTGAGGTACCTGTTAACGGGGCGGAATTTGTGAAATCTAACAGGTACTTTTCGACAGGTATGCCGGGCGAGAATCGTGGAATGATAGGTGTGAATTTCGTTGCAGTATATGTTTGTTGATTTTTTATGAATGGCTCTCATCAATAGTAAGAGTTTACATCTCGAAGTTTGAATTCCGTCTTATTGTCATTTGGTGAGGTACAAGAGTTATTTCTGGCATTTATGGGTTTTCGCTTCCTTTACACAAAAAATAATAATTCAGTGTTCATGTAAAAGTATTTGTTTACAAAGTATTTTACTTCAAGTGATTCAATGTTTATACAAAAGTAGCTATTTGGAGGGGTATATCTAAATGAAATGACGAGACAAGTGGCTGTTGTCAGCAAAGCAGAATATTGGATCCTTGGTCCTTTCCAATAAGTCGTTGACATACAATAAAAAGAGGGTTGGAGACAATATGGATCCCTGGGGAACACCAGCGTTGATGTTGAAAGTATTCTCTCCTAAAAATGAACCCCTTTTGATGTCACAAGTTCATTCACGAATCCAAAGGATATCCACGTTCTGAACAACTTAATTGGAATACATTGTGAGGCATCTAATGCAAATGTTAACCATGAAAAATTTCCAATCTCACCTTTAGGAAACTTCAAACGTAACTTTATACAAAACTTTTCTGTTTAACAAGATGTTCAAATCTTAGGAATGAGAGTATGTGCAGACTGCAAAGAAATGATACGCAATGAAATATGCGGAATTTAGACTTAATAAAAAAAATTCAACTTTTAAACATGTTTGTGCTTTCTAAAGCGTAACCCATGTACAAGGTTTCACCTTTTATGGGTTTTCTATTTTATTTGCTATTATTGTTACTCACTCTGTTGTACATCTAAATATTATGAGTAAATAAATTATTATTATTATTATCATTACTATTTGGCACGAGTTTTACCAGTTTCTCAGTATCATATACAGAAAATAAAACTTCCAATTACATATAGAGTGGTCAACTATACATAGTTAGCAAGGACCAACTTTATCTACCATATAAACTGGGAGGGCTAAATGTTGATTTAGCCCTCTAAATTTCGAATTGAAATCTGAATTGAAAATCCTTCAAAATTCTTCAGCTACTTGTGAAGGAAAAGTTTCATACAAAACGTCTTTGAACTATATGCTAAATATTAACGTGAAAAGCCCGTACACAACTCTTTCGAAAAATACAAAGTCATTCGGGAGGTGGTCGCAGAATTTGATCAATATATGCTGCTAAGAACAAAACCAATATGTCAAAGTTTTATGAAAAAAATACATTAAACCGCACATAGAGTCGGAAAGTGCAGATCTGCAGTTTACAAAGGAATAAAAGAAATATACCCGGTAAATTCTAAAACTTTACGTTATGACCTTAGCGGCACCAACTCCGCTTTCAAAATTCTAATAATAATGGGGTGAAACCCGAAACCGGTCGTAAAAATAAAATAACTAGTGGAAATTATACGAAAGTGTTTTTCCACAAAATAAACAAGTCATCAATTACACAGATTTCCTAATATTATTACTATTATCAAGTGTTCAAAAAAATTGATGGGATTTAATCAAATAAGCGAATGAATGTCATTGCGTCATGTCATCGGTGACATGAGTAGATTTAGCTCATTCGTGACATAATGTAGTAGTTTCATAAATGAATTGAGTGCTTCATCTTATAATGTTGTCCAAATTGGTGCTGAAGAAGCAAAAGGACAAGGGTCTCATGCTGAAACATCAGATGTCCACCAGTGAGGATGACAGTGTTCCATGTAACTGAAACATTACCTCTTTCCTTTGGTATTTTATGTAGCAATCTTGTAAGAGATATCTGATTCACTTCCATCACGAATACTAAATAGAGAAGTGTTTTTTGTATAATTCCGTGTTCATATAAAAGTATTTGTCTGTCGTGAAATTCAAACTTCTCTATAAAAGTAGCTTTTTTGAGAGGGCTCTTTCTTCCAGTTTTTGTCTGAAAGTTGCTTCTTTGTATGATCTATACATCTTTGTATAGAGTTAATTGTTTGGAATTGATTGCTTCCTTCGTTCCTTCTTTTGGAAAAATCCCACATTGTTTTGTGTAAAGATGGGAAAGTAGAAAGTCAAAACCTTTCTTTTCCAATTCAGTTCTTTTTTTCATACTGAATAAACAATTTTTTTTCTTCCATTGTATTTAATGATAATGCACAATTTTCTCTGGAAATCTGAAGACTCTTTGTCAGTAGAGACAAACATTACCGACGTTATAGGAATATTAACAAAGTATAAAAATTCAAATAAAAAAGGTGAACCACCAATGAAATATATAAAAACGAAGAGATCTAGTTATGAATACTTGAGAAAATTAAAAGAGAAAGGTAAAAACGGAAATAATACCACATCACTGACTTTAAATCTCGAGGTATTTAAAACTTAAATACCTTACGGTATCTGTAACGATGTAGAATGTACGTAATCTCTTGCACGCCTTATTACTTCACAGATAACGGTAGATAATTTCTGGATTTGAAGAAAGCGCTAATATTTATCTTGTGATAAAATCTCCGAGTTTCGAAAATAGACCTCGAAAACACAGCCCAATCAAAAAACTTTTGTGTGCCCAAATTCGCAAATCTGCCACCAATATTCGAAGCAAATTTCTTAGCGGATTTTCGAGTTCATTGTCCGATATCTGGACTAATTAACAAATTGAATGAAAACACTGATAAGTTTATTGGGACTCCAGACTGACAGAGATTGCGTAAAAACAGCTGACGCGTAGGTAAGAAGTAGGTAAATTTCCACACTAGTCCGATTTGTTGGCACCTTGTGTCATAGCGAGATTAATTATTATATTATTATTAACATTTGGGATTTGAAAAAGATAAAAACGATGCAAAGGTCAAAAATCAGCTGGTGTTGCTGTAGATGTTGAAGTTATCTCTGGCAGATCCATTCATACTTTCCGATATCAATTGTTTATTCTTGCGGGTTATAATTAGCCCATTTTTGCAACTATACAGCTGATATTTTCAATGAAATAAGTTGATCTGCTTGATGCGATGACGCGTGTATCCTGATAACTTTCGAGAAGTAATTGTCAAATGTGTGATGAACGTGAAGATGGGTTTATATTTCAGTGAAAGAGAAAATACTTCGAAATCAGTTGATATTATAGATACATCAATAGGAACCAATTGAGAAATCGCTTATATGAAGAGTAAGTTATTATAAAATCACTACCAATTTGAAAAAAAACATACTTTCAGGGACTCAAGTGATTTGATAGTAACCATGAAATAAGTGAAATTTTTTATCAAATCTCGTTCAGATATAATAATGTGTAGCGTTCCTATATATGATATATGTTTAAATTCCCTAACGAATGTTTGGAGGAAAAACTAACTAAGGTCTGAGCTTTATTACACTGAAATAATGTGTCTTTCTAATGATGTTTTCATGCTATGGTAAAGGAGATATGCACATTGTTATTTTACATTTTTTCAACACTCTTGATCCTTTTTGTATACATGGAAACAAAAGTAATAAACAAACAATTTGAAAAATGGTATTTTTCATCAGTTTTTTACGATTAAAATAGTAATGAATATTACTGGAGCTTTTTCCCAACACCAAATCGTTATTTTTAACAGTTTTAATCTTCCTCTTTGAAGATGATCACTTGGTGATCGAAACACGTGTCGAGGTGTTAAAAATAACGATTTGGTGTTAGGAAAGAAAACTCCAGTAATATGCATTACTACACCAAAGGTTCCAAACAGTGCATAATAAGTAAATTAAAGTAATAATATTAAGAAATGAATGTTTCTTACTTTACCTATTCTTGAATTTCGCAACACCGTACTGATGACAGCCAATAAGCTTGAAACAAGTGCTGACGGTTTTCATCTTCAGATTACAGAATAATGTATTTCAATGCGTTTTTTTCTTTGACTTTCAAACATTTTAAAAAATGAATTCAAATCTAACCTTTAATCTGCTGTTAATGAGAACCGTAAAAATCTCCTTATGATTAGATTGCCAGTAATTTTTTTATCAAAATCAGGGTTATCAGAGTTTTCATTACAAAAAACCGAGAAATATGTTAAGTTTTGCATTTCTAATGACCAACCTATTTTGCCACATTGTAAGGTTATCGGAAATGTCGGAATCTCTCTCATCCCCGCAAATGAAAGAAGTGTTCATTGTGGGAAAAAATTAGGTTACATCCTGGAAATATCTAAATTTTTACACCCGGGTATCAATCGGAACCTAAACAAGTCTGTCGGCAAAGAGAGGAGCATTCATATCACAGGAAGTTTGTCAAGATTATTACAAATATCTGAGAGATTACGGACACCGATATACTATAAATATTATGGAAAATTTGTTCGGAGCATAAGATCACACGCAACTGTTGAATAAAATCCTAAACTTATCTTCAGGCATGTTAGTACAATCAAATTAGGCAAAAATGATATGAACTAGGTATCATTTCATTATATTTAATTGAATTATTATTATTCAAAGCCCCTCTTGTTTCCTCAGTGTATTTATTATTCATTCATAAACTGAAATACCCCAATTTAGTTCTTAAAGTGTTCAACAGTCTAATTCCACAGAGGAAAAAAATAATTGATTTTTGATAAAGTTTGGATTGTTGAAAAAATATTTCATAAGACCACATATTACTTAATTTCAACTCACGTGATGTAGTTGAATGTTATTCATAGTTAATCGAAGGGACTATTACAAAAATGAGCTTTATTCACCTAGACGGCCAACTTGGAGCATGTAATTATACACAAAACAGTATTTTAGAGAGTTATAATGTAGATATATAATGTCTTGAACAAACAAATCAAAGAGGCAGATGTCCGAATATCGTCGAAGTCTAACGTGAATCATTAAAAATATATTTAACCACTAATGAACTTAATTCATGAGCTAAATAATCCATACATTTATTTTGCATATTATATCAATTTTTTTGATATGAACTGCTAATTGATATACTAAATTCTACAATTTATCCAATCGGAAATAGTGAAGAAAAAAAAATTTGATATTTCCCAAATTTTTCAAATTTTTGATTCATAAACGTTTGAGTTATTGGCGTTTGTGAGTATAAAAGAACAACAGAAGTCTAAAATGGAATCTCTTTAGTTCTACGCTTGAGGTTTGAATGAGTTTGTGTCCCTAGGTGTTCCGTGAATTGAAATCAAGAAATATCAAACTAGTTCACAGGTTAATCAATATAATGAGTCATTTGATCGTAAACTGGTTATATACAATATTTAATTTTTGCATAAATACCTATTGCCCTGAAACTAATTTTCAGTATTTCAGAGTAGTTAAACACTATAATTTTCGTATGTGAAATTCCACAGGAAATTTTGTAAAAAAAACATCTTGTTTTTCTATGGTGCTCCCATCATATAAAAAATTGTTTCGTTGACTTATAAGTGTTTATTATCAAGGATAAACATTTGAGATCACCCAAGAAATTATCTATGGAATTATATTGGTCTGAGATGCGAGTCTTATCAAGAGGTTAAATGATTTCTTTCAATGAATTTGAATTTATTATCATTTTTGTATGGAACAAATGGAACAAAACTGGTTGATAGGTAGAATATCAAAAGAGAATTTGTATATCGTATCGTATTGTATAATATTATAATTGTATTATATTATTTTGTATACTTTTTGTCCATATTGAGCAATATTTTGATATTTTACCTTACGTAAAAAAATTCGTTATATCTTTCATATATCATTCATTAATGATGTAGTTTTGTTGACAATTTCATGTCATTGATTACACTTTCGTGCAACTCAGAAGATTTATCTCGTTTCCTGATAACCGTTTAATTAGTTCGTGTTTCCTCAGGTTCATGATCGGAAAATCCATTTCTGCTCCCTTGTTGACAAAAAAATGAATTGAGTTCCTGAAAAACCCACTTGAATTTCATACAAACAACATAATAATTGCATAAGTGTTTGCTAATGCAGTTTATCTATATAGCGCCAGTGATTGTTGAAAAGAATACGGAAATGAATGATGATACATTTTATGATACATATTTCGGGGAAAACTATATCCCAATACGACGAAACATGAATAAATAATGTGAATCATCTATTCGTTCTTGTATATATATGTTGGGAATGAATCAAAATGCTATGGTTCAGATGTCGGTTTGATTTATTAGGTCGATGTAGATCCGTGTACTAACACAATATTTGAAGGCTTGGAAAATATCCGTGGAAATATAGATATTAATAATGCTGGAAGTCGCACGTTGGAAGGCAAGACCTCGTTAATCCTCAGTTTACACAAATTCAGTTATGTTATAGCTGGTTGACGAATTCAACAGTCAGTTTCAAAATAATTATATTATATATTCTTTGAAAGACATTTTTTTGTGGGGGACTCAATACTTTCTACTGTTTTTTGGGTATATAACCTTCCGCAATCTGAAAAATAAAAGCTTAATCGATAGAAAATTTGCTGAAGAAGCAGATTTTCTATTTTGATTTTATAGAGTGAATAAAAGTCCAATAGTTCGGCTTTCATTGACTCAGTATTGGTTTCAAATATGGTAATTTATGAATACTTCTATTTGTTTTTTTTTTTGGATGGTTCCCCAAATAAAAAATTTTAATAAATGAGAATAAAATACATATTTTAAAAAATTTTCATAGGTATAAAGTTCCTAATCTTGTGAAAAATTTCAATAAGAAATGTTTTTTTAGAATTTTTTCAATGTGTTTTTTATGTGACAATTTTCTATCAATGTAGGAACATAATAATTTTATTGTTTTCGTATATTCATTAGAATTATCAAACATAATCGAATTACTTGAAGTATTAATTAGTCTCAGGGAAATATTCATATATGAGCATTTATTGAAATTGAGCCACAATTTATGTTCATCAAGCCAAATTGAAATTTCATCCTAATCTTCACATCATTTTGAAAATGAAAATTGTAATTTGCAGTTATACTAGTCCAAATACGGATCCCTTTCATATATATTAGGTGATATGAGAGTCTAAAATAAACTATAGTTGAGTAATCATTCCATACGCCACTTTATATAAAAAGATAAGTCAGATAACAATTTTTTGACATTTCCAAATTTCTTAGCGATTCCAACGTTTGTGACGTGTTAAATTCAAACGCATATCCGTTTTCGCAAATCACCCTGTACTGATCGATTTTTACGAAACCTAGTTATCATTATTATCAGTATCGTTATAGGAATGTGTGGGCAACCGTGGTTATAGGCAAGCGATATCAAACCTCAGTCTTCCGTGGAAAACTTTTGTTGAAATTGATAGTCTCAAAATATATTATCAATCCCGATAGCCTTATCACCTCCACACTAGGAAATTGAAGACATTACGGGAAATTCAATTATACTTTCATAGTCGTTGGGGTTTCATTCAACAATCAGCTGCGGTTTTATAGTCCAATCACATTAGGTAAAAACGCGAGTCTGTGTTTTGTCATGAAACTCATTCACATAAAACAATTACAGCAGTGGATAATAGTTGAACATTGTTAATATTGAAATAGCAAGCAGACATAGAATTATAAGTTTGATTTTACGACTCGTTGTAATAGTTAATGAATGTTTCAGCACGAATTGGATTCTCTATCGTATGGAATGTGCAGAATTTTGAAAGCACTACCGTTAAGATAGCTTTTCAAACTAGCGAACATTAAATATATGCTGAAAAAAGCCTATATGACTTGTGATAAAGGTCAACCTGATAATTTAGCAAAAATGAAATACCAACTGTTAAATGCATATGTAAATCTTTTGTGATATTTCGTTACTTTGGTGAAGTACTCGTAACGAAAAAATTCGTGTGGTAACATATCTTTACAAATGCACTTATTCCACATAGTTCTATATTGTATTTTTTGTGCACAACGCGAATATGGTGCGTTCAGAATGCGATTTTTTATTACAAGTAAGTATGTACTCGTAACTTGCAAGTAGATACCCCAGATTTGAGCCTAATGGATTTCATATCAAAATGAATCAACATTTTCGTCTCCAGATTGGAATCCCTGGATTCTCAATGAATACGAAACTACAAACTTGCAGTTTGTAGTTTCAAATTTCGAGATAAGAGTCAAAATTTCCAAAATTGGGTTATAATTTTAAAATTAAAGTTCAAATTCGAGTTTGAAGAAGAAATTTTGAGATTGAAGTCATGCTTTCTAGATGAAAGTCTAAAATTCAAGTTTGAATCCGAAATTTCCAAGAAACAAATAATGAAAATATGTGATTCTTCCGTTCAACAATGAAAAATTGAAGTGAAATTTTGATCATATATAAAAATATTCATGCGTATTGTTGTGTTGATTTTTTGGTGGAATTCACAGTAGTTTTGACTCCAGCTGAGCACCATAATTTTATAACAAGATTGTTCTGAAGTATAGAATATAGAATAGCCGATTCATTTGAAGCTGAAAAGTTTGTAGAAAAATAGAATGAGAAAAAAAGTTAATTCAACTGCATCAGATAACGACAAAATTTGAATACAATTACAGAGATGAAAGACGGAAACGAATATAACCCAATATCTGAGTGATAGAAACAATGTTTTCAATCATTTAGTATTATTCAATGTACTAATTTTATAAAGGTTCGAATAACTGTAAGTCTCAATTTGAAAGCTGAAACAGACGCAGAGGGTGTGTTTTATAAAAACTGCCTTCCATAGGGGTCATTACACAAATTCCGCCCCCTGATGACTAACGGCTTTATTACCTAATTATGGTAGTGCCATTGCATATATATATTTCTCCGCATGGTTTATTGTCCAAACAGTTGTTACTGAATGTCAAAAAATTACACGAAATATACTTCAATACAATATCTGAAAATGCCCATATCATAGCATATATAATGAATCAAGTATTTCTCCACTAATAGATATAATTGAAATTTGACTATTCAACTGGTTTTTGCTCACAAAATCAATCAATATTGGACTCATTTGTAATTTTAAAATTTTCAGGGAAATTAAAAAAATATATATTTACGGAAGGGTAGAAAAAACACATATTTTTATTTCTTGGCAATTCCAACTCTAAAAGTCGAAATTTCGACTTTCTAGTTCAAATTCGTAATTTCGATTTCGAAATTTTGAGATTAGAGTCAAAATTTTCAAAATAAAGTCATAATTTTGAAATGGAATTTCAAATTTTGAGTTTAAAGAAGACATTCTGAGATTGAAGTCGTCATTTCTAGATGATGGTCTAAAATTTAAGTTCAAATCCGAAATTTTCGAAACACAAATAATAAAATATATGCCCCTTTTGCGCTATGATTATATGTAAATTCACGTTCTAGAATTAATAATACGTCAGGCATAAATAACCTGCGGACCTCGGCAAAAAAACCCCGGAAAATAGCTTTCACACAATACTCCTATTATTGAAAAACAAGAACTCTGCATCAAGACGAAATTATGAAGAACCATCAGTAAAGCTATTTTTCCCCGCTGAGTCTTCTGTCTGTCTGTCTGTCTGAACGAGATGAATTCAAAAACACACGTTTATGTGTATAATTCATCAATGTTTTGTGTAAATTGGTTGGAATACGACGAAATAAATTCTAGCGTCTACACGAATCGATGCAAAACGCTTGATGGAGAAAGTTTGCACTTGACTTGAGTTCATGCCACGTTCGAAGGTCAAGATCGCATTTTTGTTGCCTTCAGGTAGATAGGTACTCATCGTATTTCGAAATTTGAATTGACAGTTGTGATCATACTTCTATGTGAGGGGATTTTATACGGAGCCATGCGAATCGCTAGTACATCGATATTTATGTAACTGTAGTTGAATCATCTTCAGCTCAAGTCGATAGAGCGAATTTTCTAGAAAAAGTTTTGCTAAAAAAGAATAAAACTGATAGCTGATCTACTTTTTCTTGAGATACTGGTAATTGAAATGGAATTAATATACTTTTTCTAAAATAAATCAGTGGCAAAGTCAAATTTCAATCATATCTATTATTTAGAAAAATATGGTGGGGGCGCTATTACAAATGAGTATTACACTTACCGAAAGCTGTTGTTTTGTAACACTGTGGTCTGTATAATACACTAAAGTTTCTCCAGCTAAAGGTCTTGATTCTCTCAACTTCGATGCTATCAACATACACGCCGTACCTAATAACTGTAATTGGTTCTTCATTATCGAACAACACATTAAAAATCTATCCATATAGTTCATTGCTAGCGAAAAAACTTCGTCCTGACACTTTTGCTCTTCACATACCTGGAAAGAAAAACGGTGTGTTATTAAGAACAATTATTACGGAATTAGATAAAAGGATGATTTCTCTCATCGCAACGGTTTTGCCAGGAGCTATTAGTCTAGCACCGCTGAACGGAAGAATTTGCATAACGAGAATTCAAGGCTTTGAAGTCGGTGCATTGTCCTTTGTATTTTCAGAGACTTAAGGACAATTGTTTCGGCGAAGTCTTTGGTTTTTGAATAATATCAATGGGGTACATTCGGAACTGGCGGTAACTTTTTAGAATTATCTAACGTCTTTTCAGTAACAGCATTGGACTTGCAGAAGATAATTGTCAATTTGATTTGAATTCATTCCAGGAAGTAACATGAAAAATACAATAGTAGTTTATTCTTCAGAATGAAAGGTTTTCAGACATTAGTTCAGTGATTAAATAATTTTATAGCCCACGAATAGTCAACCTCGCCCTAATCTGCATATTTCTTGCTAACATGCGCATGAAATAGGAATTTAGAATAATGCAGAAAGTGATTTAGTTTCATCAATTGCAGCAGGACTGCAATTGGCCTCATTATTTTCTTCCACTCTGACAGTGGCTCAAAATCATTTGAATGGCCTCCAATAATGGTATTCAACTCTCTTAGACTTGAAGAAACCAATATATTGATATATAGAGAAAAACAGGCGAATTACTCGGTAAACATTCCAGAAATTGGGGAGGATTTCGAAATTAGCTGAATTGTTTTTTGTGAACTAACCAAAATCCACCCATTTATATGTTACT
Source organism: Leptinotarsa defecta (assembly GCA_015342085.1). NCBI lineage: Eukaryota > Metazoa > Arthropoda > Insecta > Coleoptera > Chrysomelidae > Leptinotarsa > Leptinotarsa defecta. The sequence goes on from WOGO01001554.1 coordinate 11,669, forward strand.
CGACAATTTATTCTTCCAACTAAATATTCCCACTGAAGGGAGGTATAATATATTTTTCAAAAATCAAAATCCTGGCAAAAAATCAAGTTATGATATCGGAATGAGAATTGATGAACCATCTATTCTCTTTCAATCATACACAATAGTTTGCCAAGAAAGAGAAAAAATGGATAATGTTTTGAAAATTATACGTATTTAAAATTTACAGTTACGGAACCTGACCTTCTGAATTAATATCAAACCAATAAATTACACTCTAGTAGATTATTGTGGTATGATTTTGTGCCAGTTGTGCTCAAAATAACTTGTGTCCCGTAAATATGACTGTTTATTGGTATTACGAAAGTATACTATTTTAAAACAAACTTTAGTTCAAAGTAGGGCACATTATTTTTCAGAATATTGCACAATCGTGCAATATTTGTTTTGGATTACTTTTGTGGAATGTTGTCAGTGTGTAAAAAATAAATAGAAATATTGTACATATCATAAAACATTATTGAAGTGGAGGATTTTCTAATTTCTTCAATTCTGTCATTTGGATATTTACAATTATTAAATGAATGTATGTAAAAGTCAAAAAAGGAAAAAGATTTTTTGATCGGGTTATACCGTTACCGTTACAGAATATTTAAAATTCAACTGATTTCCACAAAGAAAAAAGACCTCAATGTGGGGGCCTAGTTATCTGACATTATTTAAGGTTTATAAATGAAAAATATATTGTAATAGTGAAGAAGAAAGTAATAAAATTTATGAAATTATAAAACAACAAAAAAAACTAATTGGCGCTGCAGCTGCAGGAAAACCCGGAAAAACCTGCAGCACCACATCATCCAAAGATCTTGATCTGCCAATGTCCTCTCTGTAGGGTGTCTCCAGAGGCTCCAATAAAATCAAGATATTGCTAGAATATTTAGTGACACGACTATAGTCAAACTTAAACCAGTCCGTTCCGTCTTTGACCAATACGTTATAATGACCAGATCCACAGTGAACAATGTGACTGAAGATTATTAATGTTTAGTATTCGACTGACGTCATCTTTGAAACTTCTCACATTATACCAATGAGAAATTGAAGAGAAACAGTCTAAAATAGGACCCCTGTGGAAAACCTGACGTGGAAATGGATTAATCACACTGATTTGCATCATAAGTTGTAAAATGAGTAAAAATCCAATTCATTTCAGAAAAACATTTTCTTTTGCAGAAAACTTTGGATAAATGTTTGAACTGAATAATTCATAATTTCAAGTACAAAATTGGTATAAAATTCAATTTATTCCGATAAAACGAATATTTTCAAAAATCCAATCCAAAATACTCCAAGATTGGGTACTTCACTGGGGCAAAAAAATTGAGGTGATGGTTTGAAAATTCAAGGTTTTCTACCAGATGTGATAATATGTGACAGTGGTTTACTTTTTCAATTCTTTTGTAATTTGTGTCTTCAGAATCACTAAATAAGTTTGTGTGTCGAAGAAACATCGATTATCAAAAACATTTTCTGTATCTCAGAAGTGCATAGGATTGCTGCATCATATCTATTTCTGATTTCACATTATTGTCAAATCATAGAAGAAGAATACATACAACCAAGTCAATTGGAGTGAGAGCCACTGTGAAACCAAACCAGTTTTTTGAAATTGTACCAATTCATTCAATGTAGACGAAGATAGAGGAACTTGAACCAATCGTGTTGATGACAGCTCTGTTATATTTGAGTGGGGATGAATGAACCGTAACGAACCCGTTTTCAATTTGTCGTACGTCGTATATCTCAAGTCATTTTCCACATAGTTGAGAAAACGTATTTTCAAAACATTTCAAATTTGCTCACATATTATGCTGAATAACATGACAAAAATGTCCTCAATATGAGGACCCAGGATGGACGAAGACAGAAACTTAACTGAATTGATCAAGATATCGAAAACTGTCATATTATTTGCGGGTAATATGGGAGTCTCCCTCATTTCTCTATTCGGGAAAACATCTGACTAGATTACGTCACTTATCTGAAACAGAATCGAAACAAACGGTTTCGAAACATATTCAATGGCTGTTATTCTTTCTGTATTCCTGTTAACTCGCATTCTCGAATAGGCGCCATCAAATTGCAAGAAAATTTCAGAATCGGCAATTATCCGACCTTTGATTGTACTGATTATTCGGAGTAATCACTTCGAACGTGTCTGCAGTAGTTTCGAGAACAACCTTGTACAACTCGCTAACTAGATATGTTTAAATATCGCACTAAAACCGATAAAGGCGCTTTAAATGTTTAAAACCCAGACATCAAATCGCTTGCCCACTCAAATGTAACACCTACAATTCGACGGAATTAGCATTTAAAAAATGGGAGGCCCTTTCCGGTAACAGTAGAAAACCGTGACGTCACCATTCAAGGACATTAAAAGGCCATCGCTCTAACAATATTATAATGCCGATTTGTTGCTAAGTGGTAAGTTAACAAAATCCACGAAAACCTCTTTTCTACAGCTGTGACAGGATTGGCAGTCAGCTGTGCCAGGATGTTGACCTCTAGAAACATTTAAATGCCCGGCTCGAAAATTTTATCATACGGTGATGACGGGACATTTAAACGCTTTTTGGCAATCATCATTATTATTGAACGCGCTCGGGTAGCTACGTGTCACTTATTATGGCACCGGCATGGTTTTGCCGAATTACTTATACAAACAACATGCATAATGGGGGATTTAAATTTTAAATAATCTAGCGCGCATAAAATGTGGAGCGTTCAAACCGAGTTTCTAATAAAATCCAGCCTGCCGTCATTCCTTTTATAGCCCAGAAAAGTCACAGCGGCCTGGAAACATCTGGCTGTTGCAGGCAATGACTTATCTCCGATCTATACCTTTCAGGGGTGTTTTGAATTCAACAACTCTATTTTTACAAAAACTTCCGTTCAGCTTTGCCTACCGGGTAAACGGGATTCTGGGGAATCTTACCTCCATCATCCACTCTGCCACTATTTTTCGCATTTCCACAGTGACTTCCTTTTGTTTGGAAAGTGTGGCCGAGTACGGCAAGACGTACCTATCCTCGGTTTTGAGCAGGACCCTGAGAACTCTATCTTGCAGCAGAGTGGGATCGTCGTACGCCGTATTCTCATTTTCAGCAATTTCGCAACAGTACAAGTCCATGTTCTCCCTGCTCGAATAACCTGCAAAGCCTGGACCACACACACTTAACGCACTACTCAAACAAAAAAATCACAAAAGCAATGTACTTGGATTCATAAATGTTACTTCCGGTGTGACTCTCGTGCTTTGGAGGTTAGTTGTGTAGTTGTTGTATGTACGAGAGCTGAGCGTGTACTCGACGATCGGTTAATGTCAGCCGTTCTCAGGACTAGATTTTGGTAGTGGAATCCCCCCCACTATGAACGCTTATGAAAGAGCTTTTGCCTCAACAAGTACAACCTGTTCCGAGGACTTTGCGGTGTTGCCGGATGCCACGCAGGAATTTCAGACGGGTATGTGGCAGGGAAGTTTCCAGATCATCAGCTGGTTTTAGATATCTCCGGTTGATCTGTCAATTGTGACGTGATTGGGTTGAAATTGGAGTGACTTTTGACAGAAATTGGATTCACCAGAGTTGATAATGTGATAATGTTCAATTTCATTTGTTATTTCAAGCCAATCGAACTAAATTATATTTGAGGAAGTACCTAAAGTAAAGAGAAACTGTTTCTATACTTCACTTAGATAGATAATATATTCCATTTTGGGTTACTTTGGACGGTTGAACAATCGACTCAACCATCTTTCTGAATATTCCCTTTAAATATGAATAGATATTTACTGATCCTTAGTTAGGAATTGAAGAAATTTAAGAGATTCAATTATATGCTGTAAATGATTTTTTCCATGCAGTTATGAAAGTTAGAAAAGTTGATGTTTGAACGATTGAAATCTGTTGAAAATTATTTTATGAGAGTGATCAGTTTCAAAAACGTACCTTGAAAACAATTTTCAATATGAATTACACAGACACTTGTCGTGGGTACTTCAAAGGTAACAAAATGCTTACTGTACATGCTGTATACTGTGTCATCCCCAAAGTATGCACCATATGGGAAACTTATTTATTAAGGGATTTTCGACAAAATGTCATTCATGATGAAAATTTGTGCATCCCCTAAAACTAAACATGCAACAACAAAATACAGTGAAACAAACGTAATATACGAAAAAATACATCTAGATTTGGAGTCATGGCCATCTAATCGAAGTTTTATTTTTTACCCAATTTTTTAAATGATGACTACGAAAAAACAGTACATAGACAGCATCCTGTATACGACGGTTCATTTCGATAGCCTGTATTATTACGAATTACACAACTGTGCTGTTAACCACGGTCAATTTTTTTGAAGACTAAAATAATTTTCAAAATTTTTGGGGCAAAGTTATTTTTATTTTTTGTTAACACCAAAAATTACTCAAAATTATACAGTATTATAACAAGAACTTGATATTACATAATATCAAAATAGATATTTCGAAACAAACTCATTGATTTTCTGGAGATTTTCTTGTTCAAAATAATTCTCCAAACTAATCTCCAGTTGGTTCCAAAATACCCATTTAATTTTGTTATTTGATATTAGGAATCACACGTTAAAAGGTAAGATCTCGTTAGTCCTTAGCTTGCACAAGTTTCTCAACTTCTGAGAGTTGTCATTCGTATGGGAGCGACAGCTGATTAATGGAAAAACAGATTTTAAACAAATTTTTTATTGAAAATTATGTTCTTGTTACAATATTATATAATTTTGAGTAATTTTTGGTGTGAACAAAAAATAAAAATAACTTCACACCAAAAATTTTGAAAATTATTTTACTCTTCAAAAAAATTGACCATTGTTACTACCATAGTTGTATAATTTGTAATATTACAGGCTTATAAAATGAACCGTCGTAACAGGATGCTGTCTATTTATCGTTTTAGCAAATTTTTTTGTAGTCCCCATTAAAAAAATGGGTAAAAAAATAAAACTTCACTTAGATAGCCATGACTTCAAATCTAGGACGAAACTGCAGTAGTGATTGTTACAAATAAAAGTGGTGAAAAACGGATTTGCACACACTTTGACCGATTGAATCTGATGCACGAGGGGTATAAAACTTAGTGAAATGAAACATTAGATGATAAACTTCTAATTTGTATTATATTTTGTATATAGTTTTTTTTGTTTAGCATCGAATATCAATTGAACATAATGATTTGGAACCTATAAACATTATAAAATATGTCAAGAAGTCAGAAAGACCGATTGTTCAAATAGAGCACCCTGTATATAAGACAATACCAGAACACTATGAACTTGCAGAAAATGTAGGATTTACTTTCTTATAGGATTTACTTTCTTGATTTCTGTCAGAAGTCAGAATTATATCTGATACTTAACGAAATTATCAAAGAAGTCAAACCTTATGATTTGTTCAATTCCCGACAAAATAGGCAATAAATAGGCCAAACAATTCCTGCATTTTTTCATAGAAATTTTTAATTAATCTTTCATTTTTAGCAGTGCACAAATTAAGTTCATTTATAATTTCTCCTAGCTATATATCGTCCACACCCATGCATTGATACACCTTGTACAGGGTGTAGCAACGATATGTGGGTGGACGATTACTGTTTGTCTATTAGATATACAACAAGTGTTTCGAGAAAAATTTGTAGAAACTAATAGAAGCTATATTCTGAATATAATTATTAATATACAGGGCCACCAATAAGTGTGTGTCAGACCAAACTATTAGTTTTTTGAATGGAATTGTATTGAATTCTTCGGACTGTGCGTTTCTCAAGAATATGGGTTTATGGCAAGTGATACAGAAGTTATGGTGTAATGTCGAATATCCAATATCTCAAAATCTATCATTCGGAATAACACCACTTTCAATGAAAAATTTGCCAAGAATGGTACATTTTTTCTCTACATGTAATATTTCATTGAATTACGTAAGAAAAGTGTATGATTTGACCATTTCTTTCAAGTCAGAAATGTATCTAATTTCAAAAGAAATTATGAAACAGTAACGAAAAGAAATTACTATCATTTTTAATTCATTGATAGACAAAACACGTAAAAATGCTAACCCAAAAAATAAAGAA